>CM061133.1:80408147-80662496 GCA_030789695.1 Scilla litardierei | reverse complement strand
CCGACTAATTCTCCCAGATTTCTTTCCGTTGGAGATTGACCTAACTTGTGTTTTTGGGTTCCTATAAATACGAACCTAGGTCATTTCTATCTAGGTAAGAGCTTCTATTCAGAGATTCATTGAGATCAAAAGAGATAGCTATTCTCCCTCAAATCTAAAGCTCTCTTCCTCACAAGAAACCCATTCTCTCTCATTTCTAGATCTAGAGAGAAGCTTGTTCTTGGTGAGCTCTTCAAGCTATTGCTTGATTCAAGTTTCCAAATCATCCCTAGGCACCCATTGCTGCTCATTTCCTTGGTGCTAGGGTTTGGTAACTTCATCTTCCTCAAATCCTTCATTCCACCTATTGGGTAAGAAAAACTCAAGGTATAGGATTTTGTGGTAAGCTTGTTTATTTCATATTAAACTCTTTAATATTGCTTTGTGTTTCTCTCGGTTGTGAGAGAAGGTTGTGATCCCGGGTTGTGGGATTCACTGTGCCATTGCATGTATGATTTGATCTTGTGAAGGTTTTTCACAAGATATTCATAGTGGAAATCTTGAGTTAGGGTTTCTAACTCAAGTATCCGGAAGGGATCCGGGTGGTTGGGACGTAGGATCACCGGGAACAAGTCGGGGAGACTTGGGTGGATCCGAACCCATTAACATCGTTTGTTAGCATTGTTAATTTCATTGTTGTCATTCAATTTAAGCTTCCGCAAATTGATTTGGTAGTTGTGTGCAATTTAATTTGGAATTATACGCCTTATTATTTTAAAGTACTATTCACCCCCCCCCCCTCTAGTACTTGTGCAGTAGCTGGTAGGGCATTACATTTGGTATCAGAGCCAGATACTCAGCTATGTCTGCCAACGACAACAAGACCGTGCCTCCACCTTCCAACTACGACACCTTCAGGAACCGTGAAGGAGCGTCATCGGTGATGGAAGGACATTCCTCTTCAAGGCCTCCATTCTTCAACGGTACCAACTACGGGTACTGGAAATGTCAGATGGAAACCTTCCTCCGAAGTGCACCTTTATGGAGGACTACAATGAAGGAGTACATCGAGCCCGAAGAAGAAGATTTTGAGAAATGGACTACCGCGGAGGTCGCCGCGGAGGTAAGCAATGCCAAGGCAATGAACGCCTTGCAATGCGCATTGGAGCCTGAGGACTTCAATAAGATATGCACATGTAAGAGTGCATATCAAATTTGGAACTCTCTCCTCATACTACATGAAGGGACGAGTCGGGTAAGAGACTCTAAACTCGTAGTCGTAACCAAAGATTACGAAATGTTTCATATGCAACAGGGCGAGAAGATGAAAGAATATTACGCTCGCTTCGTTGACATAATAAACGAGTTAGAGGCCCTCGGCAAGATCTACACTCAAAAGGAGAAGTGCTTAAAGCTTATTGAAGGACTTCCCTCTTCTTGGGAAAAACATACCTTCGCCATCGAGGAAGGTAATGACATGAACAAATATACCGTAGTTCAACTAATGGGTACTTTGATGTCATACGAGGTACGTAAAGATAGCAAGGTGAAGCTACAAGAAAAGATGAAGTCATATTTGAACCTAGATGCGCCTAAGAAAAAGGCGATTGCATTCAAGGCGGCTTCATCCACATCTTCCGATGATGAAGACTCGGAAAACGAGTTGGACTTGGAGTCCATGGCACTCATGGCCAAGAAGTTCAACCGTTTCTTCCGGAAAGGTAACTTCAAGACCAAAGGTAAATTTGGTTCTTCTAACGACTCTTCCTCTCCTTTGTGTTTCAAGTGCAATAAGCCAGGACACATGAAAGCGGAGTGTCCTCTCAACAAACAAAAGGAGAAGTGGAAGGCGCCAAAATTCGATAAGTCCAAGAAATACAAAAAGGGGTACAAGAAAGGACTTGTCGGAGCAACATTCACCGACTCCGAGGATTCCTCAAGCGGAGAGTCGGATGATGAGAAAGTGGAGCAAGCACATATGTGCTTCATGGCAAGAGAGGAGAACGATCAAGGATCCTCCTCTTCCGATGATAGTAATGACGAAAGCGATGAGGTAACGATGGATGATCTTAGAAATGCTAACTCTCAACTTTGGTCAAAATACACTAAGTTAGTAAATAGATATACTAAGGTAAAAGATGACCTAGCTAGCATTCAAACATCGCCTAAGAATATCATCACCAACAACGACACCGTTGTTGAAGAGTTAAGAAATGAGATTGTGAATCTCAAATCTAAACTCGAACATGTTAGCATTGAGGATGCGGAAGAATATAAGATAGCGGATTTAACTTCTCAAAACTCAACTTTGAGTATTGAGAACGAGAATCTTAAATCTCGTGTTTATGTGCTCACATCGCAAGTATCCACTTTAGATACTTCAATGCGTTCTCTCAAAGAGAATTATGAGAACACATTAGGCCGAATCAATAGATTCAATAAAGGTAAGGACCATTTGGATAAAATCCTAAGTGACTTACTTCCGGCCAATCACCACATTGGTTTGGGGTATACGATGGGATGTCCATCCAAAGCGGCCACTACCTTTGTTAGGCCAACTTCCGGTGACTCTACGAGTGGTAGCAAACACTCTATTGGTAGTTCATCTACCAATGGTGCTTCCACCTCGTCCACACCCTCTTTCGGAAAGAAACCCACTATGGGTGGACCTCCAAAGAAGGGCCATGCTTATATGTACACAAATACCATGCCACGTGGGAACACACGTCCTACTCCACCATCTCACACATATGATGATTTTTATGCACCACATTCTCGGGCACGTGCACACCATGTGAGACACCCTCACGCACGTGTTCCCACACATGCATATGTTCACCCACCGCATCATATGAATAATTCTCGTCGTGCACCATTCCATCATGTCCCGTATGCCTATCCACAACATGCATCACGTAGAAATCAACGTCGCATGCATGCACCCAATAGGATGATGGCTCCCAAAATATTCACTATTTGGAGCCCAAAGGACACAAGCATGGACGAAAAACAAATGTACATGAATGCTTATTTTTCGGATGTTGTGCATAGTAAGAATTATGTGGGCAAGTCTAAGTCCACTTGGACTTGGCTTCCAAAGGTCTAATCCCTTGGACCCAATGACCTTGGGTACCATGATATGAAAGTGTCTATCTTTAGGTACTCAAGGAAAAGAAAAAGGGAAGGAGCAACAAATTTAAATTTAGCTCCAAAGGGAATTGGATACTCCATAGCGGGTGTTCAAAACACATGACGGGTGACGCTCGATTGCTCTCCGGAGTGGTTCCCATTGCGAATGGAAACCGCGTCGTATTTGGAGGCAACGAGAGCGGAACCATCATAGGTGTTGGTAAAGTCGGTAACCCCTCTAAACCCCTAATTAGTGATGTTTATCTTGTTAGTGGTTTAAATCATAATCTTATTTCAATAAGTCAACTCTGTGACAAAGGTTACAAAGTTAGCTTTGCGAAAGGATTGTGTCATATTTTAAGAAAGGATAATGAAAAATTATTATTTTCCGGAACTCGTCGTAAAGACATTTATATTTTGGATCTTCCTAAGTCATATGAACAATGTCTCGTTGCCAACACAAGTGAACAACACTTATGGCATCGACGCTTTGGACATGTGAACTTTGGAACACTATATAAGCTTTCAAAATTGAATTCCATTAAAGGTTTTCCGAAGCTTGTTTTTGAAAAGAAAAGTTTTTGTGATTGTTGTCAACGCGGCAAGCTTCCTAAATCTTCATTTAAACCTAAGAAAAGCATCTCTACTAAACGGCCACTAGAGCTATTACATCTAGATTTATTTGGGCCAACTAGAGTAGCTTCCTTAGGAAATGCAAGGTATGGACTTGTCATCGTAGATGACTATTCAAGATTTACTTGGGTATTTTCATTGTGTAATAAAAATGAAGCTTTTGAAAACTTCATAATTTTTGTTAAGAAAGTACAAAATCTCTTAGGAACCACCATTGTCACTATTCGTAGTGATCATGGAGGTGAATTTGAGAATGAGTCTTTTGAGACATTTTGTGATGAAGTTGGTATTACTCACACCTTCTCTTTCCCTCGTGCACCTCCTCAAAATGGTGTAGTTGAGAGAAAGAATAGGACGCTAGTGGAGTGTGCTCGCACTATGCTTGATGATAGCCAACTTGGCCATCAATTTTGGGCGGAAGCGGTACACACCGCTTGCTATGTGTTTAATAGAATACTTTTGAGGCCCGGCACTAAACAAACTTGTTATGAATTGTTGTTTGGTAGGTTGCCTCAAGTTAAACATTTTCGTGTTTTTGGTTCGAAATGTTTTATTAAGAACACATATGGTAGTTTGGACAAATTCGATCCAAGATCCGATGAGGGGATTTTTGTTGGATATTCTACGCGTAGCAAAGCCTACCGGATATTCAACAAACGAACCTCAACGATCGAGGAATCGCTTCATGTCTCATTTAATGAAGGATTTGTTCCAACTAGAATTTCAAATGATAATGATTCTTTGGATGTTTTATGTGATTCGTTTGATAATTCTAAGTCTAATGATTCTATTGACTCTATTGAGACTAACCCAACTAATGAAGTTGTTGAGAATGTTCCTAGTGATCAAGGTATTCCCAAACGGCTTCATTCGGTTCGTGACCATCCCCATGAGCAAGTCATTGGCAATATCTATGATAGTGTCAAGACGAGATCGCAAGTTCACCACTTCGCAAATTGTGCCTTTGCCTCATCGATAGAGCCAAAGAATATTAATGAAGCATGCGAAGATAGCGCTTGGATCTTAGCCATGGAGGAGGAGCTCATTCAATTCGAGAGGAATGAAGTTTGGGAGCTTGTTCCATTGCCATCGAAGAACCACACCGTCATAGGGACAAAGTGGATCTTCAAGAACAAAACCGACGAAAACCAAGTCGTCGTCCGGAACAAAGCTCGGTTAGTAGCTCAAGGCTATCGTCAAGAGGAAGGTATCGATTTCGAAGAATCTTTCGCTCCGGTAGCTAGATTAGAATCAATTAGATTACTTTTGTCTTTTGCATGCCATAAGAATTTTAAATTATTTCAAATGGATGTTAAAAGTGCATTTTTAAACGGAGATGTCGTTGAGGAAGTTTACGTTTCTCAACCTCCGGGCTTCATAAATGAAAAATTTCCAAATCACGTTTTTAAACTAAAGAAAGCTCTTTATGGTTTGAGACAAGCTCCTCGAGCTTGGTATGATCGCCTAAAGAATTTTCTTTTGGATTTGAATTTTAAAATGGGCGAAGCCGATTCAACACTTTTTATTAAGCATGCGAATAATGATATTTTATTAGTTCAAATTTATGTTGATGATATCATTTTCGGTGCTACTAACTTCGCTCTTTGCGAAGAGTTTTCTAATGTGATGAAGGAACAATTTGAGATGAGCCACATGGGCGAACTCAAATATTTCTTAGGTCTCCAAATTCGCCAATTGAACGATGCAATCTTCATCCACCAAACGAAGTACACGGTGGAGTTGCTAAAGCGATTTGGAATGGAGAATGCCTCCGGGAAAAAGACTCCAATGAGCACGACTACGCATCTTGACAAGGATACGTGCGGTAAGGATGTAGACATTCGTCTATATCGAGGTATGATAGGTAGTTTGCTTTATCTTACCGCGAGTAGGCCCGATATTATGTTTGCCGTATGTATATGTGCTCGTTATCAGTCTCAACCTAAGGAGTCTCACTTAGTAGCGGTAAAGCGTATTTTTCGCTATCTAAGTTACACTTTAGATTTTGGATTACTTTATCCGAAATCTAGCACATATGAGTTAGTCTCATATAGTGACGCTGATTATGCGGGATGCAAATCCGACAGGAAAAGTACTAGTGGCACTTGCCATTTTCTAGGAAATTCTCTTGTCTCTTGGTTTTCCAAGAAGCAAAATTCGGTATCACTTTCAACCACCGAGGCGGAATATATTGCCGCCGGTGCCGCTTGTGCCCAGGTTCTTTGGATGAGACACACATTGAAGGATTTTGGTATTCATTGTGATACTAGCCCTATCATGGTGGATAACCAAAGTGCTATTTGTCTTTCAAAGAATCCGGTGCACCATTCCCGATCGAAACACATAGATGTCCGACACCATTTCTTAGATGATCATGTTGCTAAAAAGGACATCATTTTAGTGTACGTTGAAACCCAAAAGCAAATCGCCGATATTTTCACGAAACCCCTAAAGGAGGACTCCTTTGTGCGGTTGCGTCGAGAATTGGGGATTATGGGTGAATCCGAGATATAGGATTCATATTTAAATTCAATCATCTTGCATGCTAATATATTTCGCGATATTTCATTCATGCTAGATTAATTGAATTTTTGGGAATTTTATGTGATTTATTCGAATTTATTGCTCGAATTCGTATTTCAATGTCGTATTTAAGATTTCGACGTTTTATGGGGTAATTTAGATGACTAATAAGTGAGTTAGGATGTTTCATCCAAGTGGTTTGTGAAGAGAAATCAAATTTCAATTTTTGGACTCTTCTAGTCGGTTTCAGTTCACTTGTCAATCGACTAGATGCTCATCTAGTCGGTCAGCAAATGAACTCAGACCGACTAGATCAAGCAAATTTCCATCTCCTATCATTTTCTTTCGTTAGTCGGTCATAGTACACTTTCCGACCGACTAGATTGAAAACTAGTCGGTCAGTAAGTGTACTGTGACCGACTAAATCTTGCCCTAAAAATCACTCTGTGCCTCTGTTTTGACTTAGTCGGTTCAAGCTCATTGACCGACCGACTAGATCGTAATCTAGTCGGTCAGTGCTTGAACTGTGACCGACTAAGTGTGTTAGGGCAGTTACGCCTTTTTGATTCCAGACCGACTTATACTCTACTTCATCCGACTAATCTCTCTATTAGTCGGTCTTCTCTCCAGCTCACACTCGAAAACCCCAAACCCCCATCGAGCCCTTCGCATTCTCGTCGTCTCCGGCCATTTCTCCGGCCATCCCCGCCGTCCGCCGCCGTCGACTCAGCCTCCTAGGTATCTCCCTCCCTCTCCTAGTTCGATTTCTTGCCCTAGGGTTCGATTTCTCCTCCTAGGTATTCTAGGGTTTGGTTTATTTTCGAATTTCTTGATCTCTAGGGTTGTTAGCTTGTTATCTCTAGGTTGCTTGTGATTTTCTTCGATTGATTGTGCTCGTAGTGCTATGGCTAAGACTCGAATTCCTATCGCCTCTTCCGGGGCCTCTCCTATGACCGTAGAACAACCTTCGGACCCTAGGAATCCCCCGAAGCCTAAGCGTCGTGCCAAGTCAACCCAAGGCTCTCCATCTTCGCCTCCTCCTAAGAAGCCTAGGACTGCCACAGTTAAACCCCGCAAATCCAAGACCAAAAAGCCTATTCTTCACACTCCGGCTACTCCTCCTGATTCCGACACTGATTTTATTCCTGAGGATGAGCCTACTAGGGAACCTACCCCACCTCCGAAGACCCGTAAGGCCAAGGGTAAAGCTCCTATGCCAGTTGGCGGTGTAGACATATCGTTGTGCCGCGATGACCCTCAGTGTCTCGCCGCGTACAACCGTATAGAACACTGTCCACTATTGTTGGAGCATTACGTTCAGTTCTCTGATTTTCTCGGCCTTGCTGATCTTCTCTCTTATAGTGGCCTTCTAGACTATCTCCGATACGACCCCAAGGCCAATCCCAAACCGTACCCTCGCCTCGTGAAATTGTTCTATGCCAATCGTGTTCGAGGCCAGTACGATGCCAGCCACTCCATTGAGACGACTGTCTTGGGAACTCCTATAGTTCTCACGGCAGAAATCTTGGGGGAGATCCTTGGTTGTGCGTCGTGTGGTCTCCTCCCCTCGGACATTTCCGTAGACGACATTTCTTCCTTGGATCAGTCTATTCTTTCTGAGATTTTCCATGTTATCCCCTCTGCATTCATTGGTGTTCCATCGAAATCTTTTAAGCCGAATGCGTGGGTTCTTAACCTGATTTTGAAGTCGTGTCTCCTCCCTAAGTATGGATCCTCTTCACTCCCATCCCAGCCGTTCTTGAAACTCATATACGCTCTTTTCTTGGGGTGCGAGATTAATTGGGCTCGCGTGATACTCGATAAGATGGATTCTTTCGAGTGTATACGCAAGACCAATAAGTCTGCGCACATTCCATACCCCTGCTTGTTGACCCTCGTATTTCGTCATTTTCGAGTTCCTCTCCCTCCTGACGATGAGCGTCCTTTGGGTACGCCTCTGAACGCGACGGCCGTGAAGAAATCTCTAGCGGCTCTTCGTCACGTGCAGAGGTCTACCGCATCTGCATCTCAGTCTACTCCGTCAGCTGCTGCAGCCCCCTCTCGTCCTGCTACGTTGGACGATGTCGTACGCCTACTTCGTCAGCACGACTCCCGTTTGGCTCGTACTGAGGAGGTAGTCTGCCGTATGGCGCGTATGATGGGGATTGATCTTCCTCCGTATGTGTCTGAGGCCGAGGAGATGGACGATGAGGAGCTTGACGAGCTTGTCACTTCTCTTGCCCGTGGCGATGAGGCCACTGCTGCTGCTGCTGCTGGTACTTCCACTTCTGCTCCTGGAGTTGCCACCTCTTCCGGTGTTCCAGAGCCATCTGCTGCAGCTCTTCAGCCTTCTGAGCCTGCTGCTGACCCAGTTTCCGAGCCTGCTCATGTATCTGCTGCTGCTGCTTCTGTCGAGACTCATGCTGCTGTTGAGCCTGTTGCTGAGATCTCCACTCCTGCCCCGACGATTCCATCTGTTGAGACACCTCTTCTCCCTGCAGATCCTGAGTCCACTCCGTCGACTGGACCCACGGACGCTGCAGATCCAGCCTCCTCCCCGTGATCGTTGTTCCGAGGACTCTCCATATACACTTTGGATGATATATCTTTGCGAGAGTATTTTGGGTTAGGATGGGGTTGAGAGATGTTTTGATGTATTTTTTTGTGCTTTCTGGTTGTCGGTGTTGGATTTTATGATATGACGATGTTGATGATGATGATGTACTTTTTGTTGTTTATATAGATGATGTGTCTCACTTCATATGATGTACCTCATATATTCGATGTGATATCTTTTTGGATATACTCATGTTGTCTCTCTATATATATATGTTCATCATCGTTCACTTTGTCTTTTATTCGTCGTGCAAATTTTAATATTCGTTGAATACATTTGAAATGTGATTTCGTCGCTCGACGCATAAAAACTTGGTTAAATGGATTTAAATTCTGTAATTGTATAGAATTGTTTTCCATGCACAAAATTAACCAAGAATATTGAATATTGAAGAGTATGTTTCTTTATTCAAGAAATGAATAATTATTTGGTGTTTTTGATGATTTTGATTTTTTTTTTTTGATAATGGACATTTTGGCACACCTTGATTTGATTTCCACATTTTTTTCCCTTGGTGTCAAAATTAGTTCCATCGTCATTGTCTACGACTCCCGATGTTGGATTTTCCATTTCCTAGTTGCTGTCGTTGTATGCCCCCCATTTTTGGGATAATGCCAAAGGGGGAGAGATAATGATAATAAATAGCGCAAATGAAAATTTAACTCAATTTCCAAGAATCTAGTTTGATATGTTAGGTTCAGGGGGAGTTAAGATACATATAAGGATTTTCAAAATCCGATATTTCAAAAATCAATTCATTTTATTTATCTTACTCGTCTGCTTGATGCAATTCATTTATATTCATTTTGGAATTAACGTGTCATCAATGCAGGGGGAGTAAGTAATTTACATTTGAATTATTATTTTTGATTATTATTTATGTTGGTTTGTCATCACCAAAAAGGGGGAGAATGTTGAATATTGGACTCCCCGGATTTGGTTTTGGATGATGAGCAAACATAAATAATTCATGAACTAACAATTTGTGAGCGCAGTATTGGAGATCGTCGCCAATTTCACGAGAATATTCAAAGCGACATCTCAACACTTCCAAAAGCTCGTATTCAAGCCTAAAGCTTCATTGAAGCTCCTGCAACGCTTTGGAAGTTATGAAGATTCAATCGAAGCTCTCAAAGACCGTTTATTAAGGTTTTATTTATAGTCTTTTAGTTTCGATTGATAGAATGTTAAGCCTTGAGTATATCTTACGTTTCTATCTTCATTACGCTCATTTCGTAGCTCTAGGATCCTTGCACAAGTTCATTCTAACTTCCTCGAAGCGTCGCGCTTCGATTCGGACTTTGTTGTGCATGTTAGTTGGTACAAGAACAAGTACTGACCGACTAGATGGTGATCTAGTCGGTCGGCAACTGTTCTTGGACCGACTAGTTTGATTCCTTAATTTCTTGGACTTTACTGTTTACAGTTAGTCAGTCTACGTTGACTCACCGACCGACTAGTTTGTGAACTAGTCGGTCAGTGATGCTTCTTTGACCGACTAGTTGAGACTTACTGTTCACTCTAAAATTCTCCTAAGCTACTGTTTACCGTTAGTCGGTCTAAGAACGTTTGATGACCGACTAGTTAACAATCTAGTCGGTCAACTTTTGTTCTTGGACCGACTAAGTCAACTTGCCTTCAGACTAAGTTGTTTTGCCTCTTAGTCGGTCTACGTTCATTGGATGACCGACTAGTTGTGAAACTAGTCGGTCAGACAGTGTTCTTGGACCGACTAGATTTCTAGGTCTGAAATTCTCTTTCTTCTCAGATCTACTCTTAGTCGGTCCACGTTGTTTGGCTGACCGACTAGTTGATGAACTAGTCGGTCAGTGAGTGTTCTTTGACCGACTAATTCTCCCAGATTTCTTTCCGTTGGAGATTGACCTAACTTGTGTTTTTGGGTTCCTATAAATACGAACCTAGGTCATTTCTATCTAGGTAAGAGCTTCTATTCAGAGATTCATTGAGATCAAAAGAGATAGCTATTCTCCCTCAAATCTAAAGCTCTCTTCCTCACAAGAAACCCATTCTCTCTCATTTCTAGATCTAGAGAGAAGCTTGTTCTTGGTGAGCTCTTCAAGCTATTGCTTGATTCAAGTTTCCAAATCATCCCTAGGCACCCATTGCTGCTCATTTCCTTGGTGCTAGGGTTTGGTAACTTCATCTTCCTCAAATCCTTCATTCCACCTATTGGGTAAGAAAAACTCAAGGTATAGGATTTTGTGGTAAGCTTGTTTATTTCATATTAAACTCTTTAATATTGCTTTGTGTTTCTCTCGGTTGTGAGAGAAGGTTGTGATCCCGGGTTGTGGGATTCACTGTGCCATTGCATGTATGATTTGATCTTGTGAAGGTTTTTCACAAGATATTCATAGTGGAAATCTTGAGTTAGGGTTTCTAACTCAAGTATCCGGAAGGGATCCGGGTGGTTGGGACGTAGGATCACCGGGAACAAGTCGGGGAGACTTGGGTGGATCCGAACCCATTAACATCGTTTGTTAGCATTGTTAATTTCATTGTTGTCATTCAATTTAAGCTTCCGCAAATTGATTTGGTAGTTGTGTGCAATTTAATTTGGAATTATACGCCTTATTATTTTAAAGTACTATTCACCCCCCCTCTAGTACTTGTGCAGTAGCTGGTAGGGCATTACAGCTACAACCGCTTCCAATTCCGGAGTGGAAATGGCAACACATCACTATGGATTTCGTGACTGGACTACCTCGGAGTCCGAAGCAGAATGACGCGATTTGGGTGATCGTAGATCGATTGACCAAATCCGCGCACTTTATTCCATTCTGAGTGGGACAGTCGACTGAGGCGCTAGCGAGAAAATACATAGAGGTAAATTCTTTTACTCTCCGTTTCTATTTTCTTTTTCCTAGTTTAGATAGTGATGTAACGTGAATCGTGCAGGAGGTCGTACGACTTCACGGAGTCCCCATGAGTATCGTGTCGGACAGAGACACGAGGTTCACATCTCAGTTCTGTCAGAGTTTGTAGAAGATTTTGGGTACGCGTCTGGGTTTCAGCACGGCGTACCATCCGCAGACAGATGGCCAGTCCGAGAGGACGATTCAGATCTTGGAGGACATGCTGAGGGCGTGCATGTTGGATTTCAAGGGTTTGTGGGAGGACCATCTACATCTGGTGGAGTTTTCCTACAACAACAGCTTCCAGGCGAGCATCGGCATGGCGCCTTATGCCGCGCTATATGGGAGGAATTGTCGATCGCCATTGAGTTGGGATGACATTGGTGATCGGGAGCTGTTGGGACCTGAGATGATTGTGGAGGCCGTGGATGTTGTCAGGAACATTCGAGAGAGGTTGAGGATTGCCCAGGATCGTTTTAAGCATTGGGCAGATGCTAAACGCCGTCCTTTGGAGTTTCAGCCAGGCGATCATGTGTTCTTGAAGATTTCCCCGAATCGTGGTGTGATTCGCTTTGGGAAGCGAGGGAAGTTGAGCCCGCGATACATTGGACCGTTTGACATTCTGGAGAAAGTTGGCGAGGTAGCCTACCGCTTGGCCTTGTCGCAATCCTTGGAAGGAGTTCACAATGTTTTCTATGTGTCGCAGCTTCGTCGATACATTAGCGATCCATCTCATGTTGTGGATTTCTCGGAGTTTACCGTTCGCCCTGATATGACGTATGACCAGCAGCCAGTGCAGATTCTGGACAGGCGTCAGAAATCACTCCGGAACAAGGTTGTCAATCTTGTGAGTGTGATGTGGCGACACGGCTCGCCCGGAGAGTCTACTTGGGAGAATGAGGATGAGCTGCGAGAGCGTTTCCCACTTTTGTTTCCGGACACGTGAGTGTTGGAAAATTCCGAGGACGGAATTTTTCTTAAGTTAGGGAGGATGTAACGACTGGTTTTTCATGTATTTGGATTATCTATATTATATATATATGTTTTGGTGGATTTTCTCCTTATGTGTGCTTTTCGTCTCCGTAGCTTTCGTTTTCGATCGTTTCGTCGTGATTTCCTAGCTTCTTTCTTAGAATCGTTGATCTTGGAGTAAGTCACTCGTGATGAGCTTCATATCGCTCATATCTTAGAGATAGGTTGATCCTAGAAGCTATAGAAATCTTCCCGAAGCTCCGCGCTTCGATTCGGCACTTCTAGTGCACTTTAGTTGGTTCAAGAAGGGGGACCAACCGACTAGATTGAGATCTAGTCGGTCAGGAACTCTACTGGAACCGACTAGTTCATTGAATCTAATGTACAGGAGTTACTGTTTACTTTTAGTCGTCTAAGAACAACCACCGACCGACTAGATGTGAAAATAGTCGGTCAGAACTTTCTCTCAGACCGACTAGTTCCTTCAATCAATTTTACCTAAGTTACTGTTTATCGTTAGTCGGTCCAAGAACAACCACCGACCGACTAGGTTGCAAACTAGTCGGTCAGCCATTGTTCTTTAACCGACTAATTCATTGACCATTTTGTCGACCTGAGTTACTGTTTGGTGTTAGTCGGTCACAGTTAGTCTACCGACCGACTAGTTCTTGAACTAGTCGGTCAGCCAACCTTCTTTGACCGACAAACTGCTGTCGAAACCCTAGATTTCGCCCAGCCGCCGGATGGTTTCCTATTTAAACCCCTCTTCGTTTCTTTTCTTTCCTTCTTCTCTCTTGGCCGTTTTTCTTTCCCCTTGACCTCTGATCTCCCCCAATCTTCCCCTAGCCTTCCTCCTTCATCAAGAGCCCCTCTCCCTCTCCATTTAGGCTGGCCACCACCTCTAGGTCGCCGGAAAACCCCCAAAATCTCATTTCTCCAGATTTTTCCCCCATTTCCAGGTCTGAACCCTAATTCCCCGGATCGTTTCTTCCGTCGCCGTGCTTGCTCGGCATCGTTCTTCCGCTAACGATTCGGTAATAACTCGATCCTATAATATTCTCCTAACCCATTTGTGATTTTGTAAAACCCTAATAAAACTAGGTTGGATGTTGTTCTAATATTGTTTTGCCATGGCAGCGACCTCATCTCCGTAGTTAACATTTTGTGACGGCCTCATTGATCGTCATCCTTGGTGCTAGGCAAGTGAAACTTGCCACTTAGGGTTTTGGGCCATGTCTTAGGCCATTTGCTTGTTGTAGGCGTAAAAGAGACTAGGCGACGAAATGATACTCGCCTAGGCGCAATTTCAGGATCCAGCTTGACAACGAAGCTAGATCCGTCATTTATCATGTTGCATAACTACCATGTCATGTTTCATTTCAATTAACGGTATGCGAATTAATTGTCATGTCATTGCATTCTTTAAATGTTCCCGTGATTGCGTAGCTCCGCTACACCTAGTGAATTGATTGAGGCTAGGCACCTGCTTTTAGCGGGCACAACCCTACGCCAAATTGTGAACCTAATAACAAGCTCTTGTGCGGGGCAACCCTGGCTCATTTACTGAGCATCGTGTACAGGGACCCTGGCTTGTTTACATGTGGGTGGGGTAAGGGATAAGTGGCCATTCAACTGGGAGTATGCCCGATCAGCAACTTCAGTTGTAAGGCGTAAACTCTGGGTTTTGGGGTAGTGTTAAGCGGCCAATCAGTGTGAATGTCCAATAGTTCAGCTATAAGGCATAAACATCTACAAACAACTTGAAACGTGACTAGTGAAAAGATTGAGATTGTTAGTAGCTTGGCTACTCTTGACATGCCCTGATAATTGTTCTCTTGTACTTATTGTTTCACCATGTCTTACTTGTGCACTCATACCATAACTGTCATGTCATGCATACTATAACTGCTAGGTTGTTAGTTTACCTTCCTTTTTAGTTTCCTTGCCCAAGTCTTTTAGACTTGCTGACATGTGCCCCTTTACTCTTTTAGATGACACATGTTAGATCCTGAGCCTGAGAGTGCTGCGGAGGACGTGGTGTTTGCTGACGCTGAGTCAGAACTCGCGTTCATCGAGGAGTTTGAGGACACCGGAGACCAGTCTTAGTGTCCTCGCTGAGCTTACCTTTTGTTAGACTGTTTTTGTTGTCGGTACGTAGCACCAATACTCTGTTTATGTTTGTCCTTGTTGGCCTTGTTCTGGGCCTTTAGACTCTTTCTTTTAGCCTGGTGGCTTTTCTGGATGTTGAACTTAATTTTAAATCTTTGGACCATTCTGAGATTAGAGATTTTATTTCTGTCTCTCTTGTGTTATTTTCTTTGTTCTGTTCGTGGTTTCAGGGACCTGCATTTAATTTATTGACGCTTATCAGGCGTGTGGCTTCACAGCCCCACGTCTGTGCGGACCTTCTCACGTCTCGCCTCCAGCTTTGGGAAGTGGGGCGTGACATACCCCGAACACGGAATGCTCGCTTCTGTATCACGAGCCAGGAAGTGTATTTAACATGTATGGCATAAGGTTATGCCTGCAACGCAGGTGCCTAGCCGGAAACAAGTAGATCGGGCATTGGCTATCAACCAACACATGTGGCCCGCTTCTGGAACACGAGCCAGGAAACACAAGTATTGTAGCGTGTGCTACGAATGCGACATTCAACATGGATAGCATGGATGACAATTAATTCGCGTACCGTTAATTAAAATTAAACGTGACATGGTAGTACTTATGCAACATGATAAATGACGGATCTAGCTTCGTTGTCAAGCTAGTTCCTGAAATTGCGCCTAGTAGAGTATCATTTCGTCATCTAGTCTCTTTTACGCCTACAACAAGCAAATGGCCTAAGACATGGCCCAAAACCCTAAGTGGCAAGTTTCACTTGCCTAGCACCGAGGATGACGAACGCGAAGGCTCGTCTCACAAACGCTAATCTACGGGGAAAGTCGCTATTATGGAGAAACAATCATAAAAACAACATCCATTTTCATTAGGGGTTTACAAAAACACAAATGGGTTAAGAGAACATTATAGGATCGAGTTATTACCGAATCGTTACAGGAAGAACGATGCCGAGCAAGCACTGCAATGGAAGAAACGATCCGGGGAACTAAGGTTCAGATCTGGAAATGGGGAGAAAATCTGGAGAAATGGGGTTTTGGGGATTTTTGGGGGTTTTTCGGCGACCTAGAGGAGGTGGCCGGCCTAAATGGAGAGGGAGAGGGGCTCTTGATGAAGGAGGAAGGCTAGGGGAAGATGGTGATGATTTGGGGAAGAAGGAAGCTCAGGAGAAAATGAAGGAAGAAAGAAAAACGTTTGGGGGGTTTAAATAGGCACAGCCGGCGGCTGGGCAAACCCTAGGTTTACGACAGCAGTTAGTCGATCAAAGAAGGGTTGTTGACCGACTAGTTCAACAACTAGTCGGTCGGTCGACCAACTGTGACCAACTAAAACCAAACAGTAACTCAGGTTGTCGAAATGGTCAAAGAATTAGTCGGTTAAAGAACAATGGCTGACCGACTAGTTTACAACCTAGTCGGTCGGTGGTTGTTCTTGGACCGACTAACGATAAACAGTAACTTAGGTGAAATTTATCAAAGGAACTAGTCGGTCTGAGAGCAAGTTCTGACCGACTAGTTTCACATCTAGTCGGTCGGCGGTGATTGTGAGAATGCCTTTGGTGTTCTGAGGGAGAGATTGATGACTGCTCATATTCTTGTTGTGCCTGATCGCAGCGGTGGATTTGAGATCTTTTGCGATGCTTTTGGCAAGGGTCTCGGTTGTGTGTTACATCAGCATGGGCATGTTGTGGTGTATGCTTCGCGTCAGCTCAAGACTCATGAGAAGAATTACCCGACGCACGATTTGGAGTTGGCTGCCGTCGTGTTTGCGCTCAAGATTTGGAGGCACTTCCTGCTGAGTGAGAAAGTGAAGATCTTCATCGATCACAAAAGCTTGAAGTATATTTTTACTCAGAAGGATCTCAACATGCGACAGCATCGATGGTTGGAACTCATGGCAGATTATGAGATTGATTTGCAGTATCACCCTGGCAAGGTGAATGTGGTTACTGATGCGCTGAGTAGGCTTCCAATGGTGATGATTTTGACTTCGCAGTGGAGATTGCAGCAGGATTTTTGTGAGTCTGGTGTTGAGGTCGTTCTTCCTGGAGAGGCATCTTCGTTGATGACTATGCAGATTCGGTCGACGATCGTGGATCGGATCAAGGCTAGCCAGGCTGGAGATCCGAAGCTGGTGAAGATTCGGGAGCAGGTGGAAGCCGGTTTGCGGACTGACTTTTTGATTCATGAGGATGGCTCGCTGAGGTTTGGAGCCAGGTTGTGTGTGCCAGCTGGGGATATTAGAGAGGAGTTGATAGTGGAGGCACACAGTTCGCCGTATTCTGTGCATCCTGGTGGGACCAAGATGTACAAGGATCTTCGTCTGAACTATTGGTGGCATGGCATGAAGAGGAGCATGGCTCGGAGTGTAGCCAAGTGCTTGGTTTGCCAGCAAGTGAAGGCGGAGCATCAGCGTACGGCAGGGTTGCTACAACCACTTCCGATTCCAGAGTGGAAATGGCAACACATCACTATGGATTTCGTGACTGGACTACCTCGGAGTCCGAAGCAGAATGACGCGATTTGGGTGATCGTAGATCGATTGACCAAATCCACGCACTTTATTCCATTCCGAGTGGGACAGTCGACTGAGGCGCTAGCGAGAAGATACATGGAGGTAAATTCTTTTACTCTCTGTTTCTATTTCCTTTTTCCTAGTTTAGATAGTGATGTAACGTGAATCGTGCAGGAGGTCGTACGACTTCACAGAGTCCCCATGAGTATCGTGTCGGACAGAGACACGAGGTTCACATCTCAGTTCTGACAGAGTTTGCAAAAGAGTTTGGGTACGCGTCTGAGTTTCAGCACGGCGTACCATCCGCAGACAGATGGCCAGTCTAAGAGGACGATTCAGATCTTGGAGGACATGCTGAGGGCGTGCATGTTGGATTTCAAGGGTTCGTGGGAGAACCATCTACATCTGGTGGAGTTTTCCTACAACAACAGCTTCCAGGCGAGCATCGGCATGGCGCCTTATGCCGCGCTGTATGGGAGGAAATGTCGATCGCCATTGAGTTAGGATGACATTGGTGATCGGGAGCTGTTGGGACCTGAGATGATTGTGGAGGCCGTGGATGTTGTCAGGAACGTTCGGGAGAGGTTGAGGATTGCTCAGGACCGTTTTAAGCATTGGTCGGATGCTAAACGGCGTCCTTTGGAGTTTCAGCAAGGCGATCATGTGTTCTTGAAGATTTCCCCGAATCGTGGTGTGATTCGCTTTGGGAAGCGAGGAAAGTTGAGCCCGCGATACATTGGACCGTTAGACATTCTGGAGAAAGTTGGCGAGGTAGCCTACCGCTTAGCCTTGCTGCCATCTTTGGAAGGGGTTCACAATGTTTTCCATGTGTCGTAGCTTCGTCGATACATTAGCGATCCATCTCATGCTGTGGATTTCTCGGAGATTACCGTTCGCCCTGATATGACGTATGACCAGCAGCCAGTTGATTCGGGATATAAATTGTATGTTTTTACCCCCTAACTATCCCCATTTTGTGCTAAAGATTAGGCTTAATGTTGCTCTTTTTGGGTATATTTTCACTTTAGGTCATTTTCGGGGCTTATTCTCATTCTTAGCACAAAATACTGTTTTTATCGTCTTTATTGGCTTCCTATTATTTTTCCTACGCTCCTGCTATTATTGTGATCATATCGCCATTTTTGGGGAATTATTTGAGCGTTAGAATATTTTATATAACATTTTGGAAGTCAATATTGGGTTTTTAGCAGTCATTAAATTAATTTTCACATCAAATGGACTAATTTATCCTTCTCATATTTTTCAGGTACTCCTGGGAGTCTTAGAGATTTTCCAGAATTTTTTGGGATTTTTCTGGGCCTCCTAGGTATTTTTCGGCAATTATTTGGAGGAGGAAATGGGGTTTAAAAACCCATAAAAAGAAATCATACTGGGGCGCCACGTGGCGCAACCAAGAGGCGCCACGTGGCGCCAGATGCGCCTGGCCGTTTATTTGCGGGCGGCCCGCTCGCTCAGCGGGCCGCCGCTTGGGTTAGAATTATTTAAAAAAAGTTTTTTTTTTTTAAAAAAAAAATCAAGCGGGCTTCGGCCCGCTCAAAATCGAGCGGGCCGCTGGCCTGATTAAAAAAAAAATAATTAAAAAAAAAAGATCAAGCGGGCGGGCCGGCCTGCTAGCCGGCCCGCTCCGCCATTTAACAGCGCAGGCGCGCGCTTATGCAGCGGGGGCGGGCAGCGGGCGCCCGCCCCCCAAGAACCTGACCCGATAGGGGATTAAACGGGCCTGATGCGAAAATTAGGGGATTCAGCTGCTGTTTTTTCATTTTTCTTGCGTTTTTTGTGTTTTTTTAGGGTTTGGAGAAGTTTTGATGGGGGAGGAGGCCATGGAAGCTTGAGAAGGCTTGGTGGAGCTTGGAGATGCTTGGAGGAAGGCAAATAGGAAGAGGGAAGGCTCATTTGGGAGAAATCTTGGTGAAATCCCTCCTTTCTCCCATTGTAATTTGATATCTCATTTTTGTATGAAACTTGGGTTAATTTTGAATGTAATTATCCTATGGTTTGCTATGATTGTGTAGTATTGAATTGCTTGGGTTGTGGTTTATTGATGTTGGGTGTTAATTGTAGCCCTAATTTCCTCTTGCCCTATTTTGAATGTTAATGTTGGATGTTTAATTAGGGCACAAATTTAATTGGCTAAGTCCCGAGAGGGCAAATTTGAGAGAATCCATGTGCTTAATTTGATTAGTGTCGTGATAATCTATCCATCCCTATTGCAAAATTATTGTGTTTTTAAAGCTAAATATTCCGATTGGGTTTCCTTAGCCGGATGACCGATTGTGTTATATGCGGTAATTTGGACTTGATTAACGCCAATTTTAATGATCACACAACTCATGCTCTCTCTCCTAGCTATCCTAAACTCCACCTTTGGCTCTCTAACCCTACCAATTTAGGTTAATTTTTGTTTTCACCACACTTTTCCGACATTTCCACCGTTAGCGAGTTAGTTGTAAAACATTTTATTTTTCATAATCAATCAATTTTGTGAACGTAGAACGACTTGTCCCTGTGATCCGACCCGGTACTCACCGGTAATTTTTATATTGCATTGACGCTCCTACGCTTGGGAGCGGAAGGCGTGCATCCGTGCGCGTTTTCCGAGTCAACCAATTGGCGCCGTTGCCGGGGACAATTGGCGCCGTTGCCGGGGACAACGGTTTCTAGTAGTAGCAATTTTTGATCGATTTTGAAATTTTTAGTGTGATACTTCTATCTCTTAGTGTGTGTCTTTTCTTTTATTTATTTTCCACTTATTGAGTCTTTTGGTTGTTTATTCTCATTTTTTTTGAGAAATTTTTTTAAAAGAAAAAACATGGCATCATCTTCAAATTTTTCGGACTTTGATTTGGAGGATATCCCACTTCCGCCATATTTCCATGGCACGGAGTGGGAGAACCCTCATTTACATATTAAAAATTTTGAAGATTGGATGCATTCATGTCTTGGTGGGAATATCGATGATGATTGCATATATTTTAGATTTTTTCCCGATTCTTTACAGGATGACGCTAGACTTTGGTTTGATTCATTGTCTCTGGACTCACATTTTACTTGGTTGTCATTTCAGGCTGAATTTCTCCGAGTGTTTTTGCCTATCTTTTTGGAGCAGGTACATGGGCGGCAGGCCATGGAGCATGTAGCGAGCTTTATCCAGGCTGAGTGGGAGGCCTACCATCAGGCTTGGCAGAGGTTCACTGATTTGGTGCTTGCGTGCCCACACCAGAGCTTTCACGAGGATCATCTTCTGCAGATCTTCTACACAGGGTTATCGCCATCTGGGCGAGATTTGGTGCAGATGAGTTGCGGTGGGGAGTTCTTTGAGTATTCGACAGAGGATTCTTGGTGTTACCTGAGGGACCTTGCAGAGTGGGAGCAGACTGAGCCATCTGGAGAGCCGTCAATTGGATATGAGGATGATGGCCAGTCCCAGTTTCCACTTCAGGATGCAGAGCTGCAGGTCCAGTGTCAGCTTGAGGAGCCACCTTTGGGCTCTTTTTCTTGCGACCCCATGGGATATAGAGCAGAGCAGGAGGATGGGTTGCATGAGAGCCAGGTAGAAGATATTGACAGATTATATTTTGATGAGTCGGAGGAGATAGATGATGGAGTGCGTGTCGACCACGACGGTGACACGATGCATTTTCATTTTGAGGTTGATGATGAAGTGGATGTGCATGATGGCCGAGAGCAGATCGAGTACACCATGGAGCCTGAGCCACAGGCCACTTCAGAGTTAGCTTCACAGGTCGAGGCGGTTGAGTATTTTGGGAGGACGACTGAGATGAGCTATTTCTGGGATGGCGAGGATGATGCGTGCTTGGATTTGCCCGAGACGTGTCTACCTCCAGTCCTATCACAGATGTCACTTCCCTCGCCTCAGGATGCGCACTTGCCAGTCATCGAGGAGGTTTGTGAGGAGAAGTTATCAGATGTGGGGAGTGCCGCAGAGACTGCTGATGTTGATATTGACGTCGAGGAAGAGGATAGCGACGGGGATTGCGAGATGGTATATATTGAGCCCGAGCTCCCTCTTACTCCAGTTTTCCCTCTGCAGCCACTTCCACCTCCTCCTGAGGCCGTGCATCATGCCACATCTAGCACCGTATTTCAGGGAAGTTTCCACCATCTCATGCCTTGCATTTCTGAAGCCCAATTTGCACTTCCATATATTTTTGCTTCAGATTGTCGTCCATTGCATCTAAATTCTTTTATTTGTTTTGACGACCCGTTTTGGAATGCTTTTGCAGGGCATGAGGACATGGCTTGGATTGATGCAGCTCGTCTCCCACGTGCCACATATTATCAAAAGGAGATGCTTGGAGTTGCATTGCTGGAATCCAAGGAGGCCGGTGGTGGCCTAGCTCCAAAGCAGCTGGCGGAGGAGCAAAAGGATATGATCGAGCAGCTACCACCACCGTTATACATTCGAGATCCGCCATTTGCCACGGTGTGTTCTTTCCATGTAGTGTAAATAAATAAAATTAAAAGTTAGTTTGTTTTTGCATTTTGCTTTCGTATGCTTTTCTTTTTCTTTTCTAGGATCTTTTGTGAGATCTAGTACTCTCCCAACATTGAGGACAATGCTTATTTTAAGTTGGGGGGAGAGTGTTAGAATCTTTAGGTTTGGTAGGATTTTGGTGTAAAATTTTTTTTTTGAGATCCCTCTATGTTTCTCCATCACCCATTGATTTTCATTGCATATCATATTTGGCCTTCTCGTTCCCATGCCGCTTGCTTTGTTAAGTCCCTACATGCTTTCATGTTATGCTATTTTTTCGGATTATCACTTTGGTATCGATTTCTCGATGTTTGATTGGCACGTTTTCATTTCTTTTCCAATTTGGAGTCAAATGCTAATATGCCATGTATGAATCTATTTTATACGTCGTGATATCTCTTTGAAATAATTTGGGAAAAGTTTGGTGTAAGTGGTCGCATGAATTGGGATGAATGGTGTAGTTTTTGGTTGGATTGGATTTGGCCTATTGTGCATGCTTTGTTTTCTTCTTAGAAGTGGGTGGAGGAGTTGATAATTCATGTTGGAGAATGAAAAAGAGAGTAGTATAATCGAATGGTTTTTCTAATCAAATCGAGTAGCCGGTGCCCCACGAAACATTGGGGAGGACGCCAAAGATGAGGTTTAGGGAATCATTCCATCCATTTGCATATATAGCGTCATCGCGTGTATGCAAATGTGTCGGTGTTTGCATTTATAGCGTTATCGCGTGAATGCAAAACATAAACATGAAAAATCCAAAAACAAAAAAAAAGAGAAAAAGAAAAGAAAAAAAAATGAATGAATAAGCTTCATGAATGATGCAATCTCATCTCCCACCACTTAGAAGGATTTTCTTTTTGTTTTGGCCACTTTCATGGAAATTGGAAATTTTGACATCGTGATATCCCGATACGTGTGATACGGGGCTTATTTCTTCACTTTTCTTTGAATTGGATTGCGGGGAGTATCATTTGTTGTTTGCTTTCATATATTTTGTATATTGGCTTTGAAATCAATTGGAAATATCATTTGGGGTGTGCCATGATGATATCGAGGATTTGGTGCATGTTTTTCAATTTAATCCGAATTTTTCGCATATTTTGCTAGGGACTAGCAAAAAGCTAGTTGGGGGGTGTGATTCGGGATATAAATTGTATGTTTTTACCCCCTAACTATCCTCATTTTGTGCTAAAGATTAGGCTTAATGTTGCTCTTTTTGGGTATATTTTCACTTTAGGTCATTTTCGGGGCTTATTCTCATTCTTAGCACAAAATACTGTTTTTATCGTCTTTATTGGCTTCCTATTATTTTTCCTACGCTCCTGCTATTATTGTGATCATATCGCCATTTTTGGGGAATTATTTGAGCGTTAGAATATTTTATATAACATTTTGGAAGTCAATATTGGGTTTTTAGCAGTCATTAAATTAATTTTCACATCAAATGGACTAATTTATCCTTCTCATATTTTTCAGGTACTCCTGGGAGTCTTAGAGATTTTCCAGAATTTTTTGGGATTTTTCTGGGCCTCCTAGGTATTTTTCGGCAATTATTTGGAGGAGGAAATGGGGTTTAAAAACCCATAAAAAGAAATCATATTGGGGCGCCACGTGGCGCAACCAAGAGGCGCCACGTGGCGCCAGATGCGCCTGGCCGTTTATTTGCGGGCGGCCCGCTCGCTCAGCGGGCCGCCGCTTGGGTTAGAATTATAAAAAAAAAAGTTTTTTTTTTTAAAAAAAAATCAAGCGGGCTTCGGCCCGCTCAAAATCGAGCGGGCCGCTGGCCTGATTAAAAAAAATAATTAAAAAAAAAGATCAAGCGGGCGGGCCGGCCTGCTAGCCGGCCCGCTCCGCCATTTAACAGCGCAGGCGCGCGCTTATGCAGCGGGGGCGGGCAGCGGGGGCGGGCAGCGGGCGCCCGCCCCCCAAGAACCCGACCCGATAGGGGATTAAACGGGCCTGATGCGAAAATTAGGGGATTCAGCTGCTGTTTTTTCATTTTTCTTGCGTTTTTTGTGTTTTTTTAGGGTTTGGAGAAGTTTTGATGGGGGAGGAGGCCATGGAAGCTTGAGAAGGCTTGGTGGAGCTTGGAGATGCTTGGAGGAAGGCAAATAGGAAGAGGGAAGGCTCATTTGGGAGAAATCTTGGTGAAATCCCTCCTTTCTCCCATTGTAATTTGATATCTCATTTTTGTATGAAACTTGGGTTAATTTTGAATGTAATTATCCTATGGTTTGCTATGATTGTGTAGTATTGAATTGCTTGGGTTGTGGTTTATTGATGTTGGGTGTTAATTGTAGCCCTAATTTCCTCTTGCCCTATTTTGAATGTTAATGTTGGATGTTTAATTAGGGCACAAATTTAATTGGCTAAGTCCCGAGAGGGCAAATTTGAGAGAATCCATGTGCTTAATTTGATTAGTGTCGTGATAATCTATCCATCCCTATTGCAAAATTATTGTGTTTTTAAAGCTAAATATTCCGATTGGGTTTCCTTAGCCGGATGACCGATTGTGTTATATGCGGTAATTTGGACTTGATTAACGCCAATTTTAATGATCACACAACTCATGCTCTCTCTCCTAGCTATCCTAAACTCCACCTTTGGCTCTCTAACCCTACCAATTTAGGTTAATTTTTGTTTTCACCACACTTTTCCGACATTTCCACCGTTAGCGAGTTAGTTGTAAAACATTTTATTTTTCATAATCAATCAATTTTGTGAACGTAGAACGACTTGTCCCTGTGATCCGACCCGGTACTCACCGGTAATTTTTATATTGCATTGACGCTCCTACGCTTGGGAGCGGAAGGCGTGCATCCGTGCGCGTTTTCCGAGTCAACCACCAGTGCAGGTTCTGGACAGGCGTCAGAAGTCGCTCCGGAACAAGGTTGTCAATCTTGTGAGGGTGATGTGGCGACATGGCTCGCCAGGAGAGTCTACAACCATTTAGCTTTCCGTATAATTGTGCATCTCCAATGCACCATCCTTTCCTTTGAATTGATCCCTCATTTGTAAACCAAGGAGAGTGTAGGGTAGGCATCTTGCACAACAGTCTGACAATACAACAATTGGTGGTATCCAAAAACTTTTTGGATCCAATAGGTTAAGGAACAAAATCAAGTAGTCCAATAACCAAACATTTACCAATTGTAAATAACACTCATCAATAGAAATGCATGACATGCATTAATAGGAGTTAGTATAGTCATGAAAATCATACATATAAGGAATTAACAATTCTCAATCATTATAAATTAGGAACACCTAGACTAATAATTCCTATGCATATGATTTAGTCAAGATACATTATACAAGCAATCATCAATATAAGTACACACATCTAATACAATAGTGTGTGCAAGAAAGATTCCGCGTTCAATATGCATATGTGCTCAAAATAAACATTCACAGCACAACACATATTGAAGGAAGCCAAGAAAAGTAATACCACAAAGAGTGTGCATGAAAAGCATACAGTATTAATTTTCAAAACCAAATTTCTCTTTCCTTTGGCATATCAACAAGATAGAAAATCACCAAGGGTTAGAGAAATCAACTAATCTATATGCACAACATAATATGAGAGAAATGTAATGGCATATAATGATGTTGGGGGTAGTGGACGAACTCAACTAATCTGATACCAAATGTAATGTCCTGATAGCAATCAAACATGTCATACTCCCTCAAAATCATACAAACTAAGCAAACTTGGGAGTAGAGGACGAACTCACATGCATATATGGGTACAAAAAGATAATCATACAAGCATGGTACCCAAGCAATGAAACGCAATATGAGCCGCAAGAGAATATGTCATTCCTAATATACGATTCTATATGTGTGTTCATACCATGCCTAGAAACAATCTTAGGAATCCAAAAGATAGTGATTTGGGATTCTTAAGAAGAGGTTGTAGAGGCATGAGTAGGAAGTTGGGATGCACGCTTGTGAAGTGGAACATAAATATAAGCGTGTCCCGTGTGTGAAACATGCAAATGAGCATTAGTTCTAACATGAAAATATTTAAGCCACATGTTATAAATAATCCTCGAATAAACATATGAGTAAGGATTATGAATACACAATGCACATTGGTCAAGAATTTGACACACGTGAAACACATAGACATGAATGACATACGAGGCACATAATATGCAAACATAGAATATGCATGAGATAGTCTCAAACACAAAGTGACATCTACATGCATCGAACACACATTGTAACGACTGGTTTTCATGTATTTGGATTATCTATATTATATATATGTTGTTGTGGATTTTCTCCGCATGCGTGGTTTTCGTCTTTGTTGGCGATCAGTCGTAGAGGTTGCTTGTGTTCTTCGTGTTAGACTTTTTTTGTTGTCGGTGCCTGGCACCAATACTCTGTTTATGTTTGTCTTTGTTGGCATTGTTCTGGGCCTTTAGACTCTTTCTTTTAGCCTGGTGGCTTTTCTGGATGTTGAACTTAATTTTAATATTGGACAATGCTGAGATTTGAAATCTTATTTCTGTATCTCCTTGTGTTATTATCTTGTTCTGCTCGTGGTTACAGGGACCTGCATATGTTTTATTGACGCTTATCAGACGTGTGGCTTCACAGCTCCACGTCTGTGCGGACCTTCTCACGTCTCGCCTCCATTTTAGCGAAGCGGGGCGTGACACACATGAAAACCAAATGTAAGAATATACTTACAACATTAAGTACCCCTACTTTGGTGCATCACTTAAGCACAAACAACTCCATTTGAATGAAAATCTTTGCAAATCAAGGAGTTGGTAGGGTTGGTATCCCAATGTGGATTGAACCTAGAAAACATAATTTTGGTATCCAACAACCTTTTTGGATCCTATGGGTTAGTCAACAAGTTTAACAAACTAAATTCAAATTAGTATTACCCATATCTTAGTGTAATCATACACAATATTAATGAAACATGTAATCATGTTACTAGATAAATATTTAACCAAATACATGCATATACCAATTATACCAAAAATAAGTGTGTGTGTATATATATATATATATATATATATATATATATATATATATATATATATATAATCCAAACGCATGACATGTATCACATGCAACAAAACATGAATATGAGCCAACGCATGTGTTCCAAGAAGAAATATTAAATATTCTAAATATGAAAATCATAAACACAATGATTTACAAATAATCATGCAATGGAAATTAAATTCAATATGAATTTACGTTTCTAATCACACATGAGCATGTAAGGCCAAAATGCAAACAAAAGAATAAATCAATTCTTAACACAAATACTTTGGTACCCATAAAATGAATATAAACTTATGGTACCAAGCAATGAAGGGTCAACGAAAACTAACCCTTCGAAAACTAAGTCCAAGAGGACCGTGATTTCCCAACATAATCATCATTCATAATAATATCATTAATATAAGATTGCACATACATATCCTTAGCATTAATGCTAGTGTTCTTAGGACCCCAAATAGTGTATGATTTGGGAATCCTCTTCCTAGTGGTTGCATGCACAAAAGGTTGATTTCTACGTGGTGCATGTGGCCTAGGAGCATGAGATCTAGCAAGAGCATGAGGAACGTTGTGTTGTGCAAAAGCATGATGATTGGCATATGATCCATGGTGTGGTGTTGCATACATACGTGGATGAATATGAGGTGTGTATACATGAGGATGATCATGAGAATAAGCATGCACATGTGGATGTGATGTGTGATCATAAGCATGTGAAGGTGCATGAGCATGAGTACGTGCATGAGAGTGTCTCAAATGTGTGTTTGCACGTGCTCGTGTGTGTGGAACATAAAAACCATCATTTGTAGAAATGTGAGGAGTGGATGCATTCCAACGTGTATTGGTGTACATGAAAGCATGTCCCTTCCTTTGATGTCCACCCAAAGTGGGTTTCTTTCCAAAGGAGGGAGGAATAGGAGTGGTGGTTTCCTTAGTAGTAGAACTACCCAAGTTGTTATAGACACCACTCGTGGATGCACCGGAGGATGGTCTCACTAAATCTATAGTTGCTTCACTATAGGAGGTGCGTGCATTCAAGATGGATCATGTGTGGAGAGCTCGTGCACTTGGGATTTGAGATTCTCATTCTCAATGCCCAAACAAGTGTTTTGAGATTGAAGATTTTCAATCTCAAGATCGTTACTATTCACAATGGAAACACGATCAAGTTGAGATTTGAGGGACTCCACCTCATTTCTCAACATGCCATTTTGAGTAAGCAAACTTGCTTTCTCAATAGCGAGTGTCTCAACAATGGTGTCATTGTTAGAGGTGCTACATGAAGATGTGTTAGGGAGACTAGCAATTTTATTCTTAGCATCACAATATTTATGCATAAGCTTTTGATATTTATCAAATAATTGCTTAAGTTCAATTTTAAGATCATCCGTTGTTACCTCTTCATCATCGCTATCGCTTTCACTTGAGTCGCTTGATTCGTCACTAGAGTCGTCCTCTCGTGCCATCAAGCCCATGAGTGAATCTCTTTCATCATTGGAGGAAGAACACTCCGAGGTGGACTCTTCTTCCTCCGCTAGCATGTGCCATATTTGATATGTCGTTGTTGCCTTGGACACACGCATAAGAATATCATAAGTTAAAAAATCAAGCAAGATATTCATTACCTCATCATGTTTCTTCACCAATTCTTTTTGCTCATTTGTCCACTTATGTACGGAAGTGGTAGGTACGCGAAAGGGCTTCTCCACAAGCTTCCAATAATCCTCATCGATGGATTGAATATAAGCCTTCATCTTTGCACTCCAAATTTGATAATTGGGCCCAAGGAGATATGGTGGAAAAGAGCATCGTGTGTTGTTATTGTTGGTTGCCATAGCTATAACTTTGCTCTGATACCAATTGTAGTGACCCTGTGCTATGAGGAACAAACACTAGAGGGGGGTGAATAGTGTTTTATAGAATTATAAAGAATTTACGCCAAATAAAACCCTACTTAACCAACAAATGCGGAATGTAGTAAATGAACAACAACCCAAGTAAGAATGCAATGCAAACAAGCAATCTACCCTGGTTCGGTGCCACCCAAGTCTTCCCGACTTGTTACCGGTGCCCTACTCCAGCAACACCCGAATCCCCTCTGGATACTCTAGCAAACCGCTATAGATTTCCTTTAACCCACTTGCGAAAACCCCACAAGTGCAATCGACCTACAATCGATGTCCGTGTATCCCACAACTCGGGAACACGCAAAAACCTTAATCCCACAACCTGGGACTAAGCACACTCTCACAAACCGAGAGTAAAACGAAATCTTGACTCCCACAACTTGGGATCAAGCCAATCTTCTTACCACCGTGAGTATACAACAAATATGAAGTATAATGAATGAAATATAAAACTTATTACCACAAAATCATATGCCTTGAGAAATACTTACCAATTTAGGACAAGAAAGGATTTTGAGGAAGATGCGATCACCAAACCCTAGCTCCACTAAGGTGAGCAGCAGTAGATGGCTAGAGAGAAGTTGGTGACTTGGATTCAAGCTATTAGCTTAAGAAGCTCAAAGGAATGAGAATCTCTCTTAAGGAATTAGTGCTCAAAGAGTGTGAGAGAGATTCTTGTGAGGTGAGAGAGATTCTTGTGAGATGAGAGAGCTTGGAATTGGAGTTGAATGGCTCTTCTCAAAGGTGTGAAAATGTCTCTAATTTCAGCCTTGGATCCCTGGTTAGAAGCACACAAACTTATATAGGGAAGAGAGAAAACGGTCACAAAATTCGTGGTATTAAATGCCCAACGGATCTATTTCTGAAGCTGCTTAATCGGTCTAAGAAGGGTCATCAACCGACTAGATTGACAACTAGTCGGTCAATAAACCATCTTGGACCGACTAGATGGTTAACAGAGAAGATGGTGAAATCTGGGTAAGAACTAGTCGGTCTAAGAAGGATCATCAACCGACTAGATTGACAACTAGTCGGTCAGTGAACCTTCTTGGACCGACTAGATTTGAAACTAGTCGGTCTAAGAAGGATCATCAACAGACTAGATTGTCATTTAATGCATTAACCATCCTTCTTGAACCAACTAAGTGGTCAACAGTGCAAAGGTCGAATTTCACAAGGAAAACTAGTCGGTCTGAGAAGAAACACCAACCGACTAGATCGTCATTTAGTCGGTCGGTGAGCCTTCTTGGACCGACTAATTGGTCAACAAATTGTCTTCAATTGATTAGGATAACTAGTCGGTCTGAGTAGGATTTCCAACCGACTAAATCGTCATCTAGTCGGTCGGTGAACCTTCTCGGACCGACTAATTGACCAACAGTGAATGGGCTAAATCAAGCAAGGATATCTAGTCAGTTCAAGAAGGATTCCCAACCGATTAGATCGTCATCTAGTCGGTTGGTTCTTCTTCTTGAACCAACTAAGATGCATATGAAGCCGTGAGATGAAACGATAGGCTACGGGAAAGTTTCTAATGGCTTCTAAGGCAATCCTAGAGATACGATATGAAAGTTATGAAGATTTCTAGGCAAGTACTACTCAAGGCTTAACATTCTACTAAACTGAAGCTAGAAGATAATATAAATAACATGACGAACCGTCTTCGAAGCTTCAACATGGAGAATCCGAATCCCTTGACTTCATGAATACTCCTTGAGCTTCAACAAAGCTCCAGGCACAATGATCACGCGTTCTGAGGAAGTCTTGGGACGTCGCTTGAGATGAACAAATTAATTTGGCGATGATCTCCATAATTCTTCATGGACTTGAGTCTTTTAGTTGAATGACTTGAATATCTTCAACGTCATGGTCTTCGAAGCTTTTGCCTCTTCCATTCCTTTCTTTTCTTTGGATTGAATCTTCATTCATTTGTTGATGCCATTGGCTTGAGATTTGAAGTAGCCTTTGAGTTCTTCAAGCCAATGCTTCACCTTTGTTGATCTACCAAGTTCTCCACTTGAATCAACACATGTAGTCACTTTTGATCTTCTTGAATCTAATTGGTGACTTTTCAGCTAACTGCAAACACAAGAGTTAGTCATAATGATTTGTGTTTGATCATCATCAAAATCAAGGTGGAGAGTCCAATACTCAACACAGTCACCCACCCGGGCGATCTCAACTGCCTCTGAGCTGCTACCGAACTCCCCAACTACACTCACTGGTGGTTTTTCTCCGGAAACTTCTACCTCCTCATCCATGGTGCCGCAGAAGCATCGCTCTCTCGAAGATATCTACCAACAAGAAGAGTGAGATGAAGACATACTCGTAATGACTGCAGAGGAGCCTGCAAGTCATATTGAAGCCAAACAACATGAGTGTTGGAGGCTTGCGATGAGGGAAGAGCTTGAGTCTATTGTTAGCAACAACACCTGGGAGTTAGTACACCTACCAGCTGGACACAAACCTATCGGACTTAGATGGGTTTACAAGGTGAAGAAGGACTCAACAGGAGCGGTAGTTAAACACAAGGCCGGCTCGTTGCGAAGGGATATGTTCAGCGCCAAGGGGTGGATTTTAATGAAGTCTTTGCACCGGTGGCGAGGCTTGAAACCGTGAAGTTAATCTTGGCTTTAGCGGCGCAAAGAGGATGGGAGGTACATCATATGGACGTCAATCAGCCTTCCTCAACGGCGACCTTATCGAGGAGGTATACGTCTCTCAACCCCCTGGATTTGTTGAAGAAAGAAATGAGCAAAAGGTACTCAAGTTGAGGAAAGCTCTCTATGGACTGCGCCAAGCTCCACGAGCTTGGAACTCGAAGTTGGACAAGAGCCTCACCACTCTTGGCTTCGAAAGATGCCCACAAGAACATGCGGTCTATAAGAAGAGCGTGGGAAGCTCCAACTTGCTAGTTGGGGTGTATGTCGATGACCTTATCATAACGGGGTCAAATGTCGCCGATGTAGCAGAGTTCAAAACCCAAATGAAGCAGATCTTTTCTATGAGTGATCTGAAGGATCCTGTACAAAACAGAGTTAGGATCGATAACATGAAGTTTAGACTTACGCTTGCGTACGCGGCACGGTAGTCTACGAACTTCGCCTTCGGATTCGCCACGACGGATCGAGTCTACTCACGAACGGAGTAAGGCTACTAATCCCACAATCTAAATCTCTATTTTAGATTAAGAACTTGGATGGAGGGAGAGGAAATATTTCTGCAGAGCTTCGCTATGAAGAAGATGCATGCATGAATTTCATGCAAAATGTGTTAGGAAAATGGCTACCCTTGGGTCTTATTTATAGCCCCCAAGGTAGTTATTTTAGGGTAAGTTGTTCCTTTGGAACAACTTAATTAAGGCGTACCATGATACATGGCACATTATAAGCTTAAGTTGTACCATATGCATGGTACAACATAAGCTTAAGATATTCCCCCTTTATTAGCCATATGTCGCATGCACTTATGCATATATAATGCGACTTTCCCGCTCATACAGAGATCCTCTCCGCAAGGGAACAGATTCCCTTTGCACATGACTTAGTGTGCGCGACGTTCGAGGTCCGTATTCCCTCGTACATCCCCCACAAGGGTGTACAAACGTCTTCCATATCCAACATCTCCCACTCACACTTGAGGGGATTGTAAGAGAACGTCTTTCCCTTAGTTCTTTCATCTATCATACCGAGAAATAGACCGTGCGACCGTCATGTGCGTAGAGTCTGTTGTTGTGCACTTGTTAGAGATACACAACGACCTCGAAGGTGCAAAGTTGAGTAGTTCAACGCATGCTTTACCCTAGATTATTTCTTCACATTTCTTATACTTTATATTCAACAATTGAATCCCATCTGGATTACAATTGGCTGGCCAGCTTTGAATCATTAAAGTCCAAATGCGAACATGAAATCAATCTTCCTCTTCTTGAGAACCTTATGATCTTGACTTGATTCGCTTTTCTAACGTGCCCCGCCGAGCCGAATTACCATAGCCCATTAGTAACACGCTAAGATAGCGATCATCTCGTCAAATCTAAAGGAACCAATTGGAGTCCTTGAGGGTAAGAGTTAAGACCCGTATGGCCTTTGAGTCTCACATAATAGCAAACACTATTGCTACTAACTCAGTGGTCGAAATGCATACGTGGTATGAACACGTATTACAACATCACTCCTTTCCCAGGGAGAGTATGTCTTAATGATGTTGTACGGATGAAAGATCAGACACCACAGTGCCTATCTTTTGAGTCCCCTTACTACTCAGGAAATATTCCCGGACTCTCATCCTGCATAAGACAGATAGGATTAAAAAATCCAATGAGATCTTTATATCCTTGTGATACAGATCTCAGATCTTTTGTAAGCATCCATATGATGCAGATCTTTCATTCGACTATCTTGTTAAAGTCTTGACTCTAAATCATTCGTCTAATGATTTTGACTTTAAACTAGTCTCATCTCTATCTTATCCATCTGATAAGATAAGGCGGTTGCTCATGTGAGAGTGCCAACCTTAATCTGTCCGACATACACACAATTCATCTGAGATTTCAAAAATGTACACAAACATTTCTTAAGAAATTCATATGCAATGTTGGAAAAAGAACTTATTCTTTTATTAATTTTGATCATTTCTTAGACATGGGAATATATATTTGGTACAACTCAGCCCATACGCAATCCTTGAGATGATAAGTGTTTATAAAACACATTTCTGGGGATCGCTTTCGTAAGCTGATCCTCTATCGTCTCATGCGTAGATATGTACCTTATGTCTACCTTCTTGGTTTTATCATAGTCTTTTGCAAATCTGCAGTTCCTTTAAGATACTGCATTATCCTCTTAACCGCTTTCCAGTGTTCTTGCCCTGGGTTGGATTGGTAACAGTTTACCATTTCCAACGGCAAAACAGATGTCCAGTCTCGTACACACCATAGTGTACATAAGACTATCAACTGTACTGGAATATGGAACTTTTTCCATAATTTCCTTTTCCTTTTGGTTCTTTGGACGTGATTCCAGATATAAATTATCGCATATGCTTATATGAATATCAATGGACTTGCAGTCCTGCATATTAAATCGTTCTAGAACCTTCTTTATATAAGTCTCCTGTGAAAGAGAAAGAAGTTTCTTCGAACGATTCCTTGAAATCTTAACTCCAAGGATATATGCGGCTTTTCCTATGCCTTTCATCTAAAATACTGATGAAAGCCAAGCCTTGATACTCATTACAAAGCCCTTGTCATTTCTGGCTATTAAAATGTTATCTACATATAGATACATGATAATATACTTGCTTTTAATCCTCTTGATATATACTCAGTTATCTTCATCAAGCATGGAAAAAATCCATTTGATAAGACAACTTCTTGAAATCGTATATACCATTGCCTCGAGGATTATTTAAGACCATATATGGACTTACGAAGTTTACAAACCTTATGTTTGTTTCCTTCTTTTACAAACCCTATTGGTTGTTCCATATAGATCTCCTCGTCCAATTCTCCATTGAGAAAGGCAGTCTTTACATCCATCTGATGTAATTCGAGGTATAAGCAAGCTACCATTGCGAATCAAGGTAAAACGCACAACAGGTTTTGTAGTCTATCCCTTCCTGTTGCGTAAAACCTTTCGCGACAAGGCGAGCTTTATATCTATCTATAGAGCCATCAGCCTTATGCTTGATCTCGAGAACCCATTTGTTCCCAATTGCTCTATGTCCTCTGGGTGAGTTAACTAAGTCCCAGACTTGGTTAACTTTTATGGATTTCAATTCCTTCTTCATCGCTTCCATCCATTTGTCTTTTGCAGGGCATGATGTGGCATATTTGAGATTCTTCAAGTCCTTGTTGACTCGAATTTAGATCAATTCTAATATCACTCCCACTTGAAATGTTGTTAGAATTGCTCCCACTTGGATCATTATTCCCGTATGGAATAGGATAATCGTCATTCGTATAATCCATTGGTGAAGGTTGAAAAGTATTTTCGTTTTCACCAAGAATTCTCCCACTCGAATGAGGTAATCCTTCTTGATCACAAATCTCAAATAGAGATAAGTCCTGACTTATCTCGCCCTGTCTTGGAAACTCGTTTTCCAAGAAAGTGACATCCCTCGACTCAAACTCAATTAGCACACCATTGTCTTCCTGACTAACAAAAACATAACCTTTGGAGTTTAATGTGTATCGTTTAAAGATACATTTCCTTCCCCATGGCCCAAGTTTGCCATACTTATGGGAGGAAATATGTGCGTTGAATGCACAAACTCAAGGTAAAATGTTTAATTTAGGAGACCTTTGGTTCCACAACTCATAAGGAGTGGAGCTAACTGATTTCGAGGGTACGCGGTTTAAAATGAAAACGGTTGTCAATAATGCATCACCCCAGAAGGTGATTGGCAAGTTAGCTTGCGCCATCATTGAACAGACCATTTTTCATTAAAGTCCTATACCTCCTTTCTGCAACACCAATTTGTTGAGGAGTATAAGGCATAGTTACTTGATGTACTATGCCTTTTTCATCACAAAGTTCCTTTAAACTTGTTGATTGATATTCACCGCCCCTATCGGTTCGCATGACCTTAATCTTGCGATCTAATTGATTCTCCACTAAACTCATATAGTTTTTAAAGCAGGTTTAGTGCTTTCACTTTTGTGGGATATCAAATAGATATTACCGAATCGGGTGAAATCATCAATTAAAAGTGATGAAATAGGACTTCCCGCGTCTTGTCTTGACATTCATCGGACCATATATGTCCGAATGGATAAGCGGTAATGGAACCTTGGCCCTTGTGCCGGTTCCAAACGGCTTGCGACAAGATTTCCTTTCAAGGCAATGTTCGCAGGTCGACATTTCAACCTTTGAAACATTGGATAGAAGGCCACGTTTGGCAAGTCTATCCATACGCGTTGGTCCAATATGACCAAGCCTTGATTGCCAACAAATTATATTAGACTCATTAGTCAAAGAATTTGTCATAAGGAAATGAGAAATCATACATTGTACTTATTACAATGAATCCTTTAAATACATAACCCAGAACCAATAAAGGAATTATTACAAAAATAGGTCCATATTACAAACATGAAGGAACCAACCATTAACCAAGACCCAATAAATTGACCACAATTTTAATATTCCTTTGAATATATGGAATGAAGAGAACATCATGAAGTAGGATAGTGCGGCCGTTGTCCAAGACAAGCTTGCGAGTCCCAACGCCTTTCACTTCAACACGTGTGTTGTTTCCTACATTGATCCACTTCATTCCTTGAGTATCCGGTGATACTCCACGAAGGACCGTCTGTCCTTTGCTATGTGGTCGGTGGCACCTGAATCAATTATCCCAAAATGGATTAGATTCCACAAGAAATAGTGAACTAGAAACACATATGTAACTAGTATTACAAGTTACCTCGTCACTTCCACTCGTACACGAACGAGCATAGTGACCGAGCTTGTTGCACTTGAAGCACTTGATTCTTTTCAAGTCTTTCTTCTTGTGCCATTTCTTGTGTCCACCCTTATGTTTGGGTTCCTTGGTAGACTCAGGTTGCTTATTACGTTCATTAGAAGACTTCGAACGATCTTTACGTTTCTTTCCCCCGTGTGAGGAACTAGCAACCATGTGCACTTCTGCACCTGGCTTGGCAGCCGCAAGCCGCTCTTCCTCTAATTCGAGGTGCTTGGAAACATCGTTGAAGGTCTTGATGCTCTCATTATGAGTGAGATGCATCTTCATCTGATCCCACCCATTTGGTAGGGAACGTATGACTGCTTGGATTTGTTGCTCATCTGTGAGCACATGACCTGCGTCCTTTAACTCCGAGATAAGGTTCGCCATATGTCGCAGATGTTTCCCTATGGAATGATCTGGACGTTTCTTATATGTATCGAACTTTATAGTTAAGGCGCGAAGTTTGGACACCGATGTGCCACCGAACTTCTCCTCTAGCTTGGACCATATGTCCATAGCTAGGTCATGTTCTCGGAAGATGCACATTATGTCATCAGCCATACTGCTTAATAACGTAATGCGCGCTATCTTATTCTTCCGAGACCAAGCATCAAAAGCTTCCTTGTCTCTTCGGTGTTGGGCCGTAGTGCCCAACTCGGGTTCAATCATTACGTTCTTTAGAGTTTCGAGCACTTCTTGCTCCTCTAAAACGTATTGTATCTTAATGGACCAAAGTTTGTAATTATCGCCGTTGAGTTTTTCACCTTTGTTTAACTCAGCGACGATATTCTTTGAAGCGGAAGACATTTTACTTTTAAAATGCTGCAAAAGACACAAAACCGTAGGTTCGATCAAAAACATTGCATAAAAAAATTCTTAAAATATAACTCCCACTTGAAATGATAATAGAATATCCCATTTGGATAGTTCTAAAATTCAAATCCCACTTGGAATTATATTATATTTGATAAGTTACTTTCGAAAAATATTGAAGGTGTTGTTCTAGAATCGAAAAGGTCTCTATGATTCCAATTACCATCTAGAACAACTTTCAATATTCCCCCATCACTTATCAAACTATAGTACTCTTATAGTACTAGCAGCGGAAAATAAGTATTTGATAAGTTACTTTCGAAAAATATTGAAGATGTTACTCTAGAATCGGAAAGGTCACTATGTTTCCAATCACCATCTAGAGTAACTTTCAATATTTCTCCCTCACTTTATCAAATGTTAGTACTCTTATAGTACTTAGCAGCGGAAAAGCGTTTTTGAAAACGTATTTTTCAAAACGAATATAAAATACATTGGCTAATCTCCGTAGAGTAGAGCACAATGACTTGGCTAATCTCGCATGAAGTAGAGCACTATGGCTAATCTTCAAGGAGTAGAGCCCAAGTTAAAAAATTCATTAAAACGTTAGTCCCGTATGAACTATTCGGCACTGTAGTTAGCCCCGTATGGACTAATCTACACATTCGAGTTTGACCAAGGCCATTTGTTACCCCGTATGGGTCATCTGGCAAGTTTACAATCGACCCAGACCATTTGTCGGATTGGTCGACCAAAAACACAAAATTGGTCGACCAATTTTCGAATTCAACTTCTTCCCGGTCAGGGCCTCTGCCCTGACCTGGGCTTGGCCAAAGGCCGGCCAGGGCCTCTGCCCTGGCCGGCCAGGGGGCCTGGCCCCCTCGGCCAGGGCCGGCCAGGCCCTGGCCTCTGCCAGGGCCGGCCGGCCAGGCCACTGGCCGGGGCCAGGGCTCCTGCCCTGGCCTTGGCCAGGCCCTGGCCTGAGGCCAGGGCGCCGGCCCTGGCCTCTGCCAGGGCCGGCAGGCCGCTGGCCGGGGCCAGGGCTCCTGCCCTGGCCTCGGCCAGGCCCTGGCCTGAGGCCAGGGCGCCGGCCCTGGCCACTGCCAGGGCCGGCCTGGCCCTGGCAGTGGCCAGGGCTCCGGCCCTGGCCTCTGCCAGGGCCGGCAGGCCGGCCAGGGCCGGCAGGCCCTTGGCCAAGGCCGGCCACTGCCGGCCCGGCCTTGGCCGGCCACTGCCGGCCCGGCCTTGGCCGGCCACTGCCGGCCTGGCCATGGCCGGTCATGGCTTGGCCATGGCCGGCCATGGCCCCTTTGGCCATGGCCGGCCACCCCCTTTGAATGGGGTTGCCGCACTTTCTTCTCCCCCTTCATGGGGTGGTCGCCGGTGGTTATTGGCCGTAGCCAACCCCCTCCGCATGAGGAGAGGGTGTGCATGGCCTTCATGGCCCATTTGGCCATGGTGCACATGCACCAAATTTTCCTCTTACCCGATGGAAATAACTTCCATCATCTTCCTCGATGAAGCACCCGTTCGTCGAAGAAATTAGTTATCTCTTAATGGCCGTGTGCCAAAAATGAATAACGTACTACGTGAACGGTCGGTTCTTCCCGTCACGGAGAGTTCCTACCATATCCATAATGATAGGAGACCCTAACGTGAAAAGAACAACCGCTGCGTTCTCTCCCTCACGAAGCGTTCCTACTATATCCGTAATAGTAGGAGACCCATTCGTGAAAAAGACAACGACTCGTTCGTAGTTTCGACGGGGCGGTGGATTGACCGGGGCGAACCCATATGGCTCTGATACCAATGAAGGATCCTGTACAAAACAGAGTTAGGATCGATAACATGAAGTTTAGACTTACGCTTGCGTACGCGGCACGGTAGTCTACGAACTTCGCCTTCGGATTCGCCACGACGGATCAAGTCTACTCACGAACGGAGTAATGCTACTAATCCCACAATCTAAATCTCTATTTTAGATTAAGAACTTGGATGGAGGGAGAGGAAATATTTCTGCAGAGCTTCGCTATGAAGAAGATGCATGCATGAATTTCATGCAAAATGTGTTAGGAAAATGGCTACCCTTGGGTCTTATTTATAGCCCCCAAGGTAGTTATTTTAGGGTAAGTTGTTCCTTTGGAACAACTTAATTAAGGCGTACCATGATACATGGCACATTATAAGCTTAAGTTGTACCATATGCATGGTACAACATAAGCTTAAGATATTCCCCCTTTATTAGCCATATGTCGCATGCACTTATGCATATATAATGCGACTTTCCCGCTCATACAGAGATCCTCTCCGAAAGGGAACAGATTCCCTTTGCACATGACTTAGTGTGCGCGACGTTCGAGGTCCGTATTCCCTCGTACATCCCCCACAAGGGTGTACAAACGTCTTCCATATCCAACATGATCTTGCGCTTCTAAGCTACTACTTTGGGATTGAAGTGGAGCAATCATCACAAGGGACCTCGCTGTGTCAATCGGCATATGCGGCTAGTATCCTTGACAAGAATGTGATGGTGGAATGCAACTCTTGTCAGACCCCTATGGAAGCAAGGCTCAAACTCAGCAAGGTGAGTCATAATCCTCCAGTTGACGCCACCAACTATCGGAGCATAGTTGGGATGTTGAGATACCTCGTGCACACAAGGCCGGATATTTCGTATGCGGTTGGGATAGTGAGCCGCTACATGGAAGCACCAACCACACAACACATGGCAGCTGCGAAGCAAATTCTTCGATACTTACGGGGCACCTTGCGCCTCGGTTGCTTCTATGCAAAGGAGGAGGTAGATCCACATCTCATTGGTTTTAGTGATGCTGATCTTGCTGTGGATGTGGATGATCGAAAGAGCACCATTGGGTGGGTTTACTTCCTCGGCTCTAGCATGATTAGTTGGGCCTCACAGAAGCAAAAGATTGTGGCGTTGTCTTCATGCGAGGCCGAGTATATTGCAGCCGCAATCGCAGCCCAACAAGGAGTATGGCTTGGGCGGTTACTAGCAGACTTGGTGAAGATGGATTCAGTCAAATTCACTCTCAAGGTGGACAACAAGTCCGCAATCTCGCTTTGTAAGGATCCAGTCTACCATGACAGAAGCAAGCACATTGACACGAGATATCACTACATTCGTGAATGTGTTAAACAAGGAAATGTTGTAGTAGAGCACGTGAGCACGGAAAATCAGCTCGCCGGTATTTTGACCAAGCCACTTGGACGAGTCAAGTTCTTGGAGATGCGTCAAAAAATCGGACTGCAGGAAACAAAAACGGCAACAAGATTAAAGGGGTGAATATTGGAATTAATCTTGTTTGAATTATGAAAATTAATTAGGAGGTTACCTATTATTTAGGAATACTAATTAGGAGGTTACCTATTAGTGGGGGATATGAATAGTTTCCTTTATAACGTGTGGAGGTTACCTATTAGTGGTGGATATGAAGAGATACTTTGTAATTAGGTTTCGGCTATAAATATAGCCTATTATGGTAATAAAATTATCTGAGAAAAACATTTACCAATTATCATCATCTCATCTTGATTGTTCTATCCTTCACATCCTAGACTCAACATTGGCAAACCCAGGTCAAGACATTGCCTCATTGGGAGAAGTAGTTGACACAATGGCAACCAACATGAAATCAACACTAATTACAGTAACAGAAGGTGAAGAGACGAGTGATCGCTTCATTGTTGAAACTCGTCCCTCTCTACAGTCACAGAATTTGGACGATAGAGTTCAAGTGAGGCACACTTGAAGCACAAGCTAGATATGGAAACTTCTGCTTGCATGCAATATCAAGAATTTATTGCAATTTGCAAGTCCTAAAAATGCTAGTTCAACTTCATCTACGCCATCAAGATGTGTTCATGAGAATATGCACATCGGGCTCGGAAAGAACAAGGATATGATGAAAACGCGTCAGTAAAGGATTTCAGATTTTGAAGTGAAAAACTCAAAATTGATAGAGCGGATGCACTGTTGCTGCCACGGATTTGAACTCATCGACGGCCGAGATTTCCCGATGCAATACAAAAATTACAAGCTTGAGAAATCAAGTTAATAAAAAAGATGCTGGATTGAAACGATAACCAGAGCGGTAAAACGTGTGCATCGTCAAAAATTGGGGAGCTCGTGAAATTTGCCATGACACCCACTCAATCGTCATCTCCTGCTGCAACAACTTGCTTTGTTGCCTCGAATTGGGATGATATCTATCTATGTTGTTCCAAATTGGGGTATTATCTAGTTTATTAGTTTGAGAAATATGGAGGTAAGCTGATCAGCGATTCGAGGTCCCAAAAAATATTTTATTTTGAATTATTTTTTGCATTCCGTTCTACAACTTGTTGGCTACCTCCCCTACTAATTTTTAAGTCAATCCAACGCCGTTTGAGCCTATATCCATTCGTTTCAAAAAGATAGCTCAAATTCTGAAACTGTCGGCGCAATCTTTTTGAAATGCATGGATGAATGATCAAATGGTGTTGAATTGACTTGAAAATTAGTGGAAAGATATCCAACAAGTTGTAGAACACTGCAAAAAAAATTAAAAATATTTTTTAGGCCTCAAATCGCTGACAGCACAAGAAGGCCAAATATGCCAAGGAGGCCAAATATGGGCTGTTAGCTCACCTCCATATTCCTCTATTCGTTTTTGTATGTATTTGCAGGCATAGTATACTGTCAGTAGAATATTATGTAGGCAATGTTTTCTTTCAAGCATTGTGATGCCAAAGGTGCTTATCATCCCATAACAAACAGCACATTCAAGTAATAAATAAAAGGCCATATAGCATCTCTTGCGTGTGGCTTGGGTTTAATAAGAACATTGCCAATAATTATCCAACATAACTGAAACGAAAAGAAGAGAAATATAACAACTTCCAGAGATAAATTTTTGTCAGGGCAATATAGGTTATGCTGGCTTTTAAGCTATCATGTACAAACATTTTCACCTCTGGTGCCAACCATGCATGCACGAACAGTTCTCAGCATACCACCGAAAATAATAATCTTCAATTATTAACATAATAATTACATATTAAAGAAACTTGTAGTTATCATCCATCCGGCACAAACAAATAAAGTTAAAAGAAACGGTGAAAATGCGTCTGAAAATTTTAGTCTCCTCTGATATTCCTCAAATCATCTTAACTGACTATACAATCCCCTGGATTTCCAGAAGTATCGCCGCTGCCATCATCTGACGAGTCATCATCACCATTTGCACAATTCATTAGAAGCTCTATCAACTCTGAGGTCTCCACTGGGCCTTCTTCACTGTCCCCTGCTCGACTGGAACGCCACCTTTGGTGCGTCAAAATCTGAGAGAGCAAGTGTTCTGGAAATGCAAGACGGGATCTGATGCTCTTCTTATGCTTCTTCAACTGTCATCGGCACGCCATGCCATCAACGAGATCATCACAGCCATTGCAAATATCATTTCCATTAATGGTGTCATCCCCATCGTCATCGTCATCGTCATCCAAGTCATCACCAGTATCATCAACGTCGTCATCGTCATCGCATTCAGTATCGTCGTCATCGTCATCAAAATCAGAGTCATCAATATCAAAACAATCAATTCCATCAACCATCAGAACCTTCCGCAAAAGAAGGAACATCAGAGAAATTAGAACTTACTCTGCTGTTCAGCTTATATATAACTGAATAAGTTCACATACATAGTTGAAATACTCCTTGACGGTATGAGTTTCAAATCCCACGGGAATGATAGCATATTGAACAATCTAAATTAATAAATCCATACGTGTCTCAGATCCACGTCTCGGGTAGACTTGCAAATTTTGTCCTTGGGAGTTTAAACAAAATCAATATTTTTGTGACATAAATAGCACTTTTGTCTAGAATGAATGGAAAAAGATGAAAAAATAATTCTTTTGTTGGGGGGTGCTGTTTATCAACTCTCCGAAAACCAAATGACAGTTATAATGATCAAATGATGGTAAGTGCATAGGACCGGTGGTTTGATTCCCACACTTGACCTATTAATCTCTTACCCAAATGATAATAGCATGTCACTAGAGATAGAAGGTTCAAGACTCCAGCAAAAGCAAATTAAGTTCCACACAATGAAAGATCTTGTTGCTAAGCTCCCAATTACCTTACGGGTGGCAAACGAGTTGGGTTCGGGTTGGGTCGGGTTGGGTCCAACCCAACCCGTTTAGGGGTGGACCCGAACCCAACCCAGATCAAATTCGGGTCGGAAACATAAGACCCGGACCCGACCCGACAGGGTGTCGGGTTACCCGAATCCGACCCGGATACATTATGCGTTTTCCATTAAAAAATGACTCCAAAATATTTTTCTGAAACCACGCTTTGAACCCGCAACCTCTCGCATGCATGCATAAGCCAATACCAACTGATCTATTGAGGTGCTTGTTGAGTTAATTATTTTTAATTTATTTATAGCATTTTAACCTATATTATTATTTAAAATTTGAAAAGCACTTTAATAGAATGCCAACAGCGAGCTTCAAACCGCTAACATAACTTTAAGCCTCAAAGAGCATAACAGGAATTCCCACCAACAGTTGTTGTGAGGTGTTGGCAGTATATATAATATATATTTATAAAATTAAAACGGACAGAATCCAGGTAAATCCGGGTTGACGGGTCAAACCCGCACCCAACCCGGATTTTAATGGGTCGGCCAAGTCGATACACATTTTACTCGATCCGATTTGACCCCTACCCACACCCAGTTTGGGAGGCCGAATTCAGATCGGGTAAAGTCGGGTCAGTTCATTTTGCCAACCCTAATTACCCCTGAACCGATAAGCATTTAAGATGTTCTTTTTTCAACACATGCACGCAGAGTAGCATGAATGTCATATCTATGGACACAGAGAGAGAATAGAAGGAAATTCCTCCTTCGGTAGCTGACACCATATTTCTCTACTAAAGTTTCTACTTTTGTCATTTATATGCTTTGATGCCCTTATTAAAAACAAAATTTACACATCATTTTGATCTTCATATTTAAAACCCTAATACACCAAAGAGATCTAATGAGAAGTGTGTTGCTCCTTCATCCATTCGTTGCAATAAGTTATACAACCGTGAAATTGTTCAATTTGAAATGACTAGATCAACAAGAAAAAAATATTTTGGATTCATTAGATCTTTAGTGTCTTAGAGTTTAAAAATATGAAGAACAAAATAAATGGTATTAATCAGTAAAAATTTGTGAAGAGTGAACTTCTTAACTGGGCATACGAGGGAATTCCTCCTTGGGTAGCTGACACTCGCATCAAGGTGTCCAAATGGCCCGCGGGCCCGAGGCCCGGGCCGCCCGGCCCGGGCCCGGCGCCGTTGACCGGGCCACGGGCCTGGCCCGGCCCGGCGCCCGGGCCGGGATTCCGGCTGCCCAGCCGGCCCGGCAGTGGGCCCGGGCTTGGCCCGGGCGCAGTAATCGGCGGGCCGGCCCGGCCCGGCCCGGCCCGCAAGCAACGGTCATATGACCGTTGCAATTTTTTTTTTAAAATTCATTTAAGGGGGCAGATTTTGGGGGGGTTTTGGTAATTTCTTTGGCTTTTGACCAAAAATACCCCCCCAACGGTCATAAACGGCTATTTAGGAGGGGTATTTTGGGTATTTTACACCGAAAAATCCCTATAAATATCACCACACCCCTCTCATTTTTTCACAATTCTCACTCTCAAATTCTCAAACTCTCTCAAACTCTCTCATACGTTCAACTGTTCAAGATTCGCAAGATTCGCGGCCCAAATCGAGCAAGCAAGATCAAGATTCGCGGCCCAAATCGTTATTGCGCTCATCTTCCTCCGCTTTCAGCATCATCTCAGTTCAATCCGCTGTCAACAAATCAGGTTCCTAAATTTTTAGAATAATGTCGGGACCAAACCGTAGGGGCAGGTCGCATACTTTCTACCTCAACACTGAGGAGGAAGATAACTTTGCCATGATGAGAAATAACATCCCAGAAACCCAAAATTATGACCATTTGGAAATGTCCCAAAATGAACGTACTGAATCGTTTCAGTACCCAAATATGCAACCTGCCTATACCATGTCTGCACAAACCTCTGCTGTACACACTGCTACACAATCACAACCTACTCCTTCTGATGTTCCACCTACACAAGTAACACCACCAACCCAACCCAGATCAACAAAATCTGCGGTTTGGGAGCACTTTTCTATTGAAACTGTCCCGGGCAGAGGCACGCGGGCAGTTTGCAAAATATGTAGATCGGATTTTACTTGCAAACCTTCTGATGGCACAACCCACCTAAAGAGACAACATGCCTCTCACTTTAAAAAAGGACCTTAAACAGACCACACTAAACTTATCTGGCGCTTCTTCCTCTTTATCTAATTTCTCATACTCTACTGAGACTTTGAGAAAAGAGATGGCACGATTTGTAATATGTCAAGAATTACCATTTACTTATGGGGAAAGTTCCGATTTAGAAAGTTTTAATCAGTTGGCCCTTAACCCTGCCTTTAGAAGAGTGCCTAGAAACACTCTTCGAAGAGATGCTATGGCAGCTTTTGAAGCTGGTAAAGCTAAATTGATTGAAACTTTTGCAGGCCTAAAATCTAGAATAACGTTGACTTCTGATATTTGGACCACAAAATGGGGTGCCTCATATTTATGTGTTTCATCTCATTATGTAGATAATTCATACTTGCTGAATAAAATGATTATTGGTTTTAGAATGTTAGCGGAATCACATTCTGGTGGTGCTATTGATAATGTGATAATGGATGTTATTCATGATTTTAATATTGCAGACAAAATTTTTCAATTACGTTTGATAATGCATCTAATAACACTAGTGCAATTAACGTTTTAAAAAGATCTTTGCCCCTTGATGTGGTCGGGTTGTTCCATCAAAGATGTGCATGTCACGTCTTGAACTTGATAGTTCGCGATGGACTTGCCACTTGTTCACCGTATTACGAAAAAATTAGAAATCTCATGTTGTTTATACATATTTCTGGCCCTAGACGACTTCAGTACAAACAACTGTGTCGTACTAGACAAAAACCATACCTGTCATTTAAATTTGATGTTGCATCAAGGTGGAACTCAACTTACTTAATGTTGCGATCCATGCTTAAAAATAGAGAGCATATTACAGATTATGCACTTACATATTTTTCACATGATCCTGCTTTTGACATTTCTGATATATAGTGGTTAACTGTAGAGCATCTGCATGACTTTTTGGAAGTTTTTTTTACTGCTTCAAACAAATTTTCTGGGGTTTACTACCCAACATCTTATTTAGGATTAGAACAATAGTTTTAATTTCTCATCAGATATCTACGCATAGAGAAAGTACACACCCTGCTATAATGCCTATGATAATTGAAATGTCTGCAAAACTTGCTAAGTATTGGTATTCGGTTCCTCTTCTTTACTCTTTATCTAAAGTTTTTGATCCTCGTTTTAAGGAGGATGATGCACTAGGTTTATTAGAACTGTATTCTGAAAACATGGGATTTTCCCATGTTGAATATGTATCTGCTGCTAAAAATAGCTTAAGAACGTTGTATGCATCTTATGAGGCTAAATATTGTAATGTTTCACACCATTCATCTGTCTCTGCTAGTGCTTCTGCTTCGGCGACTAGTAAGATTCGCCTAATGTTAGGAAAGAAGAAACAAAAAACCGTTAGTTCGGATTGTTCTACTAGTGAACTGTCCAAATATTTATCTAATCCATTTCCCTTTTCGGAGGAAGCCATGGATGATGAGTATTTTGATCCTCTTGCCTGGTGGAAAGGGTATGAATCTGTTTATCCTATTCTTTCCATTATGGCACGAGATTTGTTATCTGTACCTATTTCTACAGTTGCTTCGGAGTCTGCTTTTAGTGCATGTGGTCGCGTTCTGAGCAACAAGAGATCGCGGCTGAAGGCAGACATTGTTGAAGTAGCGGTATGCGCGAAGGATTGGTTCCATGCTGAAAGCCGCTCACAGAACAAGGACCTATCTGAAGATTCCGATGAAGAAGATGAGTGATAAATCTTTATTGTCTTAGTTGTATTATTTTTCAGTTTTGGCCATTGTATGAAGGGTAAGGTTGGCCGATGAAAGTCCCCCCTTCAAAAAAGTTTTTAAGTAATAAAATTTAAAGGTTCAACCCGGGACCTTAGGAAAATTTCGGGCTTAATTATCTACTTCCAAATAAACTTGAATGTTTTATTACTTAATTATCTACTTGTTCACTTTATTACCTATTATTTTAGTATTTAAGTGTTATTTATCTACTTAGGGTAAGTTGTAAATTAGTTGAATATTTTAATATTTTTAAAATATTTTTAAGATTTTTTAAATATTTTTAAGATTTTTTTTACCATTTTTCAGAATTTTTTTAATTTTTTTAATTTTTTTAATTTTTTTTTTTTTTTTTTAAAAAAGGGGTGGCCCGCGGGCCGGGCTTCCCCCCCCCCCCCCCCCCCGGCCCCCTCCGCGCCGGCCCGGCCCGGAGCCCGGCCAAAGCCCGGCCGGGCCCGGGCCGGGCCGGGCCGGCCCGGCCCGTTGGACACCTTGACACTCGCACGTCGCATATTAGTGAATACACTTTGATTTATAAAGGTTGGCATGTCTATCAAGGTCAAAGCTAAAATTCTGACAAAAGGGAGGAAGGTCATGCCTACAATGACTAGACTAAAGTTTCAACAAAGAAGCATTCCACTCAACGTGCTACCTTACATCTGAGGATTTTTGTAGCAAGGTATGAAATCTGCCGATTACATATATAGCTCATATCGTATCGTATCGCAAGCATGCCGATACAATCCGACCCTAACTAGCAACTATTATAAGAGATTGAAGGATTTAATAATCAATTTTGAAATTTCATTCTATTTCATATAATGGTAAAAGAAAACATTTAACCATTAAAATTGAGATTCAAAAATTTGGTTGATAATGATACAAATAAGCCATTACAGATCGAATTTGTAGAAAGAATAAAATCAGACGCCTCTATGTTGGCACCCCGAGTAAATTATTCAGGCTGGCAATACAGTTATTATCAAGCTGTTACACCTCACGTATAAGGCTAAGACATCAAACTATGAAACAAAAATAAATTGAAACAGAATAATTTAGATAATTCATGAAGATGGCGTTGATGGTGTGGCTAAAGAGAAGTTATGGATTACTAAAGCACGCCCTAAAGATAAAGATCTATTGACAGCAAATATCATGTTGAGCTAAGGCAATCGATAAACATGATCAAGGCAATCGATACTTACATTTCAATACTTTTGATACGCATCAACTAAAACTCTTGATACGTCCGATACCAATACTACAAAGCCCGCCAATACCAAGATTTCAAATCTTGCTTTTAAGATAACATAAAAGCTAGTGAGTTGATAAGATATGTGGCTTCCAATTTAACAAACCTACCGAAGAGAATAATTATGAGTAGTTCGGATTATGGTCCTAATGCCATATCATCACTCTAATCACCCTGTTTATGAAAGCTAACGCTTTTTGGGAAAACAAAAATCCAAATGACAAGGAGTTGGGAACATATCCAATATTTGATTTAAGATTTTTTAGACATTTTAAAGGATGCATGTGGTGAATTAAACAATGGCAGTTTTCAGATAGGATGGTTCACATTGTAGCCTGCGTGTGCTTATTAGTACTTAAGATTCAGCAATCCAATGTCTTGTTCATGTTAATAGCAGAAGCCTGGTCTTTCCACATTGTAATAAAGATTTTGCATGGGGACTATAATAGTGTATGAGAAGTAGAGATATGCTTCTTTATTAAATCCACCAAAATTGCCCATTATCATAAGAATGTTTTCTATATAAATCAATGAATAGAACCACTAAATAGCATCGAAATGGAAAGAACTGGGATGCCAATGTTTACATACCTCATCCATGTTGACAGGCAGTGCCCGCTCCATGGCATTCGGAATCCATATCTTGATGTCATTCTCAATACCACTACTTGCAATAGTTGTGGCGTAAGGGTGAGGTTCAATACAATTAACCACGTCTTTATCTCCATCCATCACACGCAAGAGCTCCCCATCCTTCTTTCTCCAAATAAATATCCGGCCACAATCTGATCCACTAACCACATACTCACAGTTAGGACCAAAGAAGTTAACTCCTTTCACTGTATCACAATTGCGATGCCCTTTATAGACCTGAGACACAGATCCAACATCTATAGCATGTAATGGAGATCCAGAATCTAAATTGGAATCCCCTGTTTCAACATCCATGGCAGACCCTTGTGATGGTAGTGCTGGATGGGAACCAATCCCTTGGTCCTTGGAGAAAAGATAGATAAACTCATCATTATAAGAGGCTAGAAGCTCGCTTTGGTCTGAAAAGGCCAAGCCTGTAATGCCAACATCATCATCACCGATCAAGTGCTTAGGGCAGAAGCAATCAGTCGGTTGACCAAAATCACTTGAACAATCCCATTTGAACCTGCGGATGTCATACAGACGAGCATATGCATCCGATCCTGCAATTGCAAAGTGATTGGCATTTCTTGAATTTAATGCTATGGCATTTAGATGAACAATTGGCATGTAGGTGGATTTATCTTGAAAGGATTTGCATACGAAAAGCTTTGTAGCAGATTTTGTTCTCAGATCAAACTGCAAGAATAGCAATTGTCAGATTAGGGAGAGTAACAAGGCGGATGATAGAAGCAACTAGAAAGAGAGGGAAACAAGTTATAACTAACATGTTGAACTAGACCATCTTCTCCACAGCTATAAAATATGTGAGAACTTCCAGGCTCGATTGCCAGCTTATGAGCTCGACCTTCATGCTGAGCAAGCATAGCAGTAGCCACCTCTCCACTTTCACGTATTTGGGCATGTCTCACCTGGTTGCATGAATTGTAAGTTCAATTACTATTGCTATATAGCATAAGAAATTGAAAAGAAAAAAATCACAAAGACAAATAGAATACCATATGTATAAGAGCAATGCTAATTGTGCTACTATAACGTACTACTTTTGTATCACTATCACTATGGCATGTGGAGCCATGTAATATAGGGGAGTGAGGTCTACATGGTGTGCCTTGTAATACCAAAGTAGTACAAGTTTGTGGAACAACTAGCGTTTCATATGTACATACCTCCCCATCAGCAGCACATGTAACTAGTGTCCGATCATTGGTATAGGGCATGAAACGTGCCTGGAAAATATTATTCGAGTGACAAGAATGGAATGACAGTTTAACCTTTCCAGTCTCCCAATCCCACAAGATGACCATTCTATCATCAGATCCTGAGACAAGAATGTCACCATCTGCATTGAAGCTTATGGTATTCACACAGCCTCTGTGTCGGTTTAGTTTTCTGTGTATTCCAAGTCGCAAAACAAGATCCTGTTCAAGAAACATTAAGGAAGCAAATAAGAAATAGATTGTAGCATGTGATGAGCTTCACAAATTTTATAAGACTTCAAGGGAAGGGAAAAAAGGTAATGAGTTTACAGTTCAGGCACACACAAACACTTTCACGACTTCATTTAATAGTAGTTTATGAATAACGTAACTAAGCCTTCTACTACGTCTGATTAAAGAAGCATTTGTGGCATGAAGTAGGCAAAAGGAAGTAAAAAGGCAAAATGAACTTCGGTGGAAAAATGAAAAAGGTCTTCTCTATGAAATAATAGGAAAGGGCTGTATGTATGAACCCACGAGATTCCATATGGACACCCGCGTTTGAGATGAGAGGGTGAAGCTCTCTACACATCCTAGAAACTAAACGGGCCAACATGGCCGTGCAAACCCTGCCAAGTGTCAAAGATAGACAATAGGGAGCCCAACCCTCCTCAAAATTCCTTGGCAGCCTCAGTCCTCCGGAATTCCCGATGTCACTCTGATACCAGTCTGGTTATGTGAACATTAGCATGAACCATCTTCCAGACCAGAGGTTTCAAGAAGGTTCTGCATGCTGTTCTCTGAACAGCCTAACGTGTGAGAGCAAGGGCTATAAAAGGCTCAGAAAGCTCGACTCTCCACTCAGGTTCGAAGCTCATTTGCGTTCATTCGATAACTAAACATATCAATGTTGAACATAAAATTATGTTCGGCAAAATAAACGAGCAAATATGAACAGATCATGCCTGAGTGCGACAAAATAAATGAGCGAATATGAACACATCATGCCTGAACTCTGCTCGCATTCAAGCTCAGCTCAAATGGGCTACGAGAGGTTCGGCTAGAACTTGACCATATATGCCCCAGCAATCGGCGCGGGCTCTGTTTCAAGCTCAACTCATTTAAGGTAAATAAATCAGACTCATTTACGTGAACTAGCAATTGATTCATCAAAAGTTATTATGTTGCATGCCTTTGTCTATAAATTACTATGATGCATGACTCAAAACTCATGAGTCAAAACATAGTCTATTAATTATTATAGTGCATGCCACAAAAATCAAGATACAAAAGTTTCAACTTCAAATTCAAAACAAAAATTCAACCTCTATAACCTTCCCTACCTAGCTAGTCGTTGCCCTCTCTCGCTCTCTCTCTAACAGTCTGGTCATATGAAGAACATTAGCAATGGACATACTCTAGACCAGATGTCTATAGAAGAATTGATGGCGGTGGTGTTTTACTGGCAGTATTGGCAGTGATGATGATGATGAATTGGTTTGGGAATTTTGATTTTAGTATTTCGTTGGCAGTGATGTGGGGAGCTCAAGTTACTGATTAGATTAAAAAACCGTAACTTGTGGGTTTCATTCTCATTTTTTGTTGTTCTAAACTGAAATCAAAAGGTTATTTTTTTGTAATTCTAAACTAAAATCAAAGAGTTTTTTTTAATAACTATCTAACCCGAAACTAAAGAAAGAAAACATGAAGTTGATGGAGAAATAAGAGAAAGGAAGAAGATAATGAAAGGGAAATTTTAGGATTTTTAGTTTTGATACAAAACCTAATGCAAAACAAAAGTGGATTAAAGATGTGGTGGATGAAATTGAGGAATAACTAATTATGGATTTGTAGAACCAAGAATAATGTAGGTTTTAGGTCTCTCGCCTTGAAGATCAAACAACCACCAATGTCAACACCTTGTGAATTAAAAAAAATTCGAACTCCACACCCTGGCAATTTCCTGACCACTCTAGCACTTTCCATGCAAATGATTTTAAAAAGTGTAAAGAAAATTTACAAAGCTCAAAGTTTATTCAATCGCTCGTGATCTAAAAGTTTAGTTACAAACTTATATTTATAGAAAAAGAAACAAACTCCTATCTAGACTCATCTTAAGACTCCTAATAGAACTTAAACTTTTAAACATTTATTATACAAACGATGGAGGTTTTGGAATGGATTTGTTGACTAGGACAAAATGATGGGTAGAAAGATGGCTGGGATTGAATCTTGTGAAATCAATAGTTAGGACGAGAGTTCGTGAAAATCTTGGTGGGGGGAAACCAAAAATTTTGGAATGAAAACCTCAACTTTGGGAAAAACTAAATCTAAAGGAACTAAATTTTGATAGAACTAAAATTTTAAATTTTGGGAGAAACTAAATCTGAAGGAAACAAAATTTTGAGGACCTAAATTCTCAGGGATACTAAATTGTCTGGATGAAACTAAATTTTAATTTAAAATTTTGGAGGGAACTAAACATTAGGGTGAATTAAAATTTTTAGATGGAAACTAAATTCTCTGGGAAGAATAAATTTTAGTTTGTATGTGGTTAAAAAAATTTATGGAATGGTGGAATATTTTGAAAATGGCTACAAATTTTTTTAGGGGATTTTAAATGGGTTGAAAATTTTCATGGGAATATTTTGAATGCTTCGTGACACGTGGTCACTGGTTATGACTAGTAATAAAATAAAAGAGTATTCTTTCAAAAAAAACTAAAAAATTTAAAGAAATATAAAAGGGCTCAAATAAAAGAAACATAAACGGACTCAAAGATCACAAAGTTGAAATCAGCTCAAACTCTTAAAAAGACTAATTTAAGTCCAAGTTAAATTCACATCACCAAGCCCACGCTGAAAAACTCTTTCATCTTCTTAAAAGCCCATTCTAGCCTTAAGCCCATATCAAATCTCATATGAAATTATAATACACATCACTTTCTCTCCCAATTGTCACTCCCAAAAAACTATCAATTCTCAAATTGGCATCAATGACTACCAAGGTTTTAGGTCTCGGTATCGGTCTTCCGAAAATTTGGGTTTCGGTTTCGGTATCGTCCATTTCGGTCATTTCAGAAGTAAGTTTCGTTTCACCCGTAACGGTAGTTTCACATACTTAAATACCCATCAAATACTATCAAATACTAATGTATCAAATATTTTTTACTAGTTAAACATTTTTCGGACTATATAAAAATATATTACAAATTTTTGCTTACTTTTTATATAGTAACTGTAATATTTTTTTATATATTACTATATAAAACTTAATGTGAATATCAGAACTTCTCTTTTTTTATTAAGCCATTTAATAGCCTAGCATGTAACTGTAATTTCTACTATTGAAATCAAATAATAAGGTTGTTATATGAAAGGTGTGGCCTTAGAACTATAAAAGGAACCACAAAGTTGGATATTAGTGATTTGACTGAATGCATTAATTTGTTTTCTCCGAGTAATAGCCTCCTAAGGACTAGTGCCCACTGGGTATGCTCGTCATAACAATTATTTGAATGATTGGATGCCAGTACATTAATATGTTCTCCAGTTATTTAAGTTAGGATGCAAAATTTTGTGAAGTAATTAAGGTCTGGGTTGTTAAAATTTTTAATATTTACATTTCTTGGTTATTGCAGGTCTGGGTTGTTAAAAATTTTAATATTTACATTGCTTGGTTATTGCATACTTTATGTACTGCTATTCTGATACGAATCGCTTGCCGTTTGGATCAAATCAGCGAATAAATGAATAAAACAGCGATTTAAAGGTGGAAATGGAAAAATAGTGGAAAACAATGAGAAATCAAAGCACTTGATAAGGATTCTTCGAGACGAATCAATCTCCCAGCTTTTATTGAACGCTTAAAAGCCTAAACAGCATCAAGATGATAACTAGATTGTTCGAAGACAAATCAAGCATAAACTAACAATGACGGCTAGCCCTAATTATAAAGGAAAACGGGGATTTACTAATTTGATCTGACTAGACCAAAATACCCCTAATATGACTAATACCGGCCCCCACGTCTCCTCCTGCGAGAGTAAACAATCGTGGGCTCCCCGCTAGCCGCGTGTGTGCCCGGTCCAAGCGGTGCGTCAGCATCAATACCCCCCCTAACAGATCCACCTTGTCCTCAAGGTGTAAGTCAGGAAACTGCTCCCGCATCACGTCGTAGGCCTCCCAAGTCGCATCGCAGTCCGATAGACCCGCCCAATAGATTAGTACCTCCTTCCGCCGCCCCAGGCCCTGACGAACCGCTCTCACATCTACCGGCTCAAGTAGTACCTTCATGTCCTCCGTCAAGGTAGGAGGCAAGGTAGAAGACACCGCCTGATCTCCGATAGCCTTCCTCAGCTGTGACACGTGGAACACCGGATGTATTCCTGAGGACGCGGGCAACTCCAACCGATACGCCACCTAGCCAATCCTGGCTACCACCCTGTATGGACCGAAATATCTGGCTGACAGCTTCTCATTCGGCCTCCTCGTTAACGACCTCTGCCGATACGGACGGAGCTTGAGATACACCATGTCTCCCACCTGAAATTGTACATCTCGTCGATGCCCATCGGCCCTGGCCTTCATCACCTGCTGAGCTCGTAGCAGATGCTTCCTCAGCTCCTCTAGCAAACTATCCCTCTCCCCCATGTACTCCTCCACCTGAGACACTGGAGTCTGTCTGTCACCAAAACGGAGCAAGGGTGGGGGATCCCTCCCGTGCAGCACTCTAAAAGGCGTCGTCCCTGCCGCAGAGTGGTACGAAGTATTGTACCAGTACTCTGCCCACGATAGCCACCTATGCCACTGACGTGGTGTCTCTGAGGCGAAGCACCGCAAGTATGTATCTATGCTGCGGTTGAACACCTCCGTCTGGCCGTCGGTCTGGGGGTGGTAGGCTGTACTCCGCTTCAGGACCGTACCCTGCACCCTGAATATCTCCCGCCAGAAGCCACTCATAAAAACATGGTCCCGGTCGGACACGATGGACCCTGGCACCCCATGTAACCGTATCACCTCCCTCGTGAAAGCGGTAGCTACCGACACTGCAGTGTATGGATACTTCAATGGAATAAAGTGAGCGTACTTACTCAGGCGGTCCACTACCACAAATATCACCGTGTAGCCATCGGTCCGTGGTAGTCCATCAATGAAGTCCATGGTCACCTCCTCCCATACCATCTCCGGCAATGCCAACGGCTGTAGTAGGCCCGCTGGGGCCATAGCCATGTACTTGTGGCGCTGGCAAACGTCACAAGCTGCGACTAGGCGTGCGATCCTCTTCTTCATTCCGGGCCAATACAGCTCTCTGGCCATCCTCTGGTAGGTTTGTTGTACCCCTGAATGCCCCCCTGTCACCGAACTGTGAAACTCCTGAAAGAGGACAGGTATGAACTCTGAGCTCCGTGGTATCACCATCCTCACCTGGTACAGCAATCTGCTCCCTGCTAACGAGTAACCAATCGGTCCGTCCTCGCCACTCTGCAGTCTCTCTCGGATCTATCGTAACTCCGCATCTGCCTCTGCCTCCTGCAACATCGACTCCTAACCCAACCACATAGGCAGTGACAATGCCCTCAAGTCGATGCCATCCTCCCTCCGTGACCAGGCATCAGCAGCCTTGTTCTCCAATCCGGGTCTGTACTCGATGTCGAACCGGTACCCCACCAGTTTGGACAACCAGTGCTGGTGCTCCTCAGTGACCAGCCTCTGCTCCAGTAAGTACTTGAGGCTCCGCTGGTCCGTGCGGACCACGAACTCCCGCCCCAACAAGTACGGCCGCCACTTCTGAATCGAGAAGACTATGGCCATCAGCTCCCGCTCATAAACTGATTTCAGTCGTGCTCTAGCGGTCAGCACCTGACTGAAATAAGCTATGAGTCTACCCTCCTGCATGAGTACCGCTCCAAGCCCGTACCCCGAGGCATCCGTCTCGACCACGAACGATATGCTGACATCTGGCAAGGCTAGAACCGGAGCCGTCGTCATAGCCACCTTCAAGGCCTCAAAGGCCTTGGTGGCTTCCTCCCCCCACTTGAATCCGTCCTTCTTCAACTGCTCGGTGAGAGGCCACGCAATCGTGATGTAACCCTTGACGAACTTCCTGTAGTAGCCCGTCAGCCCCAAAACCCCCCTCAAAGCTCGTAGCGTAGTAGGAAGCGGCCAATCTAGCATAGCTGATATCTTCGATCTGTCGGCCGCTACCCCCTTTGCCGACACTACATGGCCTAATTACTCAATCCGCAGCTGTCCAAAGCTGCACTTCCTCCTGTTGGCGAAGAGCTGATTCGCCAACAACTCCTTGAACAATATCTCCAAGTGGCCCTATGTGCTCCTCCATATCCCGGCTGTAGACCAGGATGTCGTCAAAAAATACAAGTATGAACCGCCGTAGGTAAGGCTGGAACACCTTGTTCATGAGGGCCTGGAACGTCGACGGAGCATTCGTCAAGCCAAAAGGCATGACGAGAAACTCGTAATGACCCTCACGGGTCCGAAAAGCGGTCTTCGGCACATCCTCTGGCCGCATCAGTATCTGGTGGTAACCCGCTCTCAAGTCGATCTTCGAAAAGACCGCTGCCCCATGTAGCTCGTCTAGCAGCTCGTCAATCACCGGAATAGGGAACTTGTCCGCGACAGTCTCCCTATTCAGCGCCCGGTAATCGACGCAGAATCTCCAACTCCTGTCTTTTTTCTTCACCAACAGCACTGGTGAAGAAAAAGGACTCACACTGGGCTGTATCACCCCGCCTGCAGCATCTCCCGCACCAACCGCTCTATCTCTTCCTTCTGCGAATGCGGGTATCTGTATGGCCGCACGCTGACCGGAGCCACATCCCCCCGTAGCACGATCGCGTGCGCGTGTCCCCTCTGCGGTGGCAGCCCCTGTGGGCTCTGAAACACCTCCTGGTACTGCTCCAGTACCGGCTCCACCTCCCCCGCGGTCTTTGTCTGCTGCTCCTCCTCAGTCGACAACCCCTGGCACTCCACCAGGAAACCCTCACCCTCATCCTGCAACGCCCTAGAGATGGCCTTGAAGGCCACCACCGAAAAGCAGAGTGTAGGGTCTCCGGTCAGCACCACCGTCTGGTCGCCGTCCTGGAACTCCATCCGCAGGAGCTTCCAGTTCACCTTCATCTCCCCCAACTTCTTCAACCACTGTACCCCCAGAATGACGTCCACATTCCCCAACTCCAGCGGTAAGAAGTCCTCCACTATCTGTATGCCCTGCAGCATCAGGCACACCCCCTTGCAGAGCCCAGCGCTCTCCTCCATCTTCCCCGTCCCCAGCAACACTGTGAATCTCTCCAACGTGCTCAGATCCAGCCCATAACGATCCACCAACTTCCTAGAAATGAAGTTGTGAGTCGCCCCACTGTCAATAAGGACCGTCACCGCCTGCTCCGCCAACGTCCCTGATAACTTCATGGTATGATTCGGAGTGAACCCTACCACAGAGTTCATGGAGACCTCCGCCACGTCCATGTGTACATTCACCTCCTCCTCCTCCGCCACCTGCTCGGGCTCCAGTACCTCCTCCTCATACTCCTCCTCGTCGGGTACAATCACAATCTGCAGCAACTTGCTCGCACATCGGTGACCGGGGCTGAACTTCTCGTCGCAACGGAAGCACAACCCTGCTGCACACCTGGCCCGCATGTCCGCCTCTGTCAGTCGCCTGCCTGGTACCACCCCTGGCTTGACCTCTCCTCTAGGCGCCACTGGGACTCCTGCTGCTGGCCGTGGAGGAACTGGTGCTGTCGTACTGCGCTGGCCCTGGGCTCCCCAAGCCCCTCTGATGCGCATCTCCTCCGCGTGCTTCTCCTCCGCCATGTGGGCTAGACGGAGGACATCCTCCAAGTCATTGGGCCTCTGCATCCGAAGCTCTGCCCGTATCGAGGGCTTCAACCCCCTCATGAAGCTCCTGATCAACACCTGGTCAGACACCCCCCGCAACCTGCTAGCCAACATCTCGAACTTCTCCACGAAGTCCCGAACTATCCCCTCATGTCGCAGTGCTGACAACTGCTCATAGAAGTCCCCTCCGGACTTCTCCTGGAACCGGTCGAGAAGGTAAGAAGAGAGCTCCTCCCAGGAACGAAAAGGAGAGCGGGCTGTCTTCCACCGGTACCAGGCTAGGGCCTTGTCCTCGAAATAGATCCATATCGCACGCAGGACCTCCTCCTCTGTCAGCTGCATCACCTGGAAGTAACGCTCAGCCCGGTAGACCCATCCGTCAGGATCGGTGCCATCAAACGTCGGCATCTTCAGCTTCTTCAGCCTTCGATCCGCGTTTATGTCACCGCACTGTGCTCCAAACCCCCCACCGTGTTGTCCTCCATGTCCGCCACGACCACCTGCCGGTACCATCACGCCCCTTGCCCCCCTCCGGGGCCTCCGTCGCCTCCCTCGTACAGCTCATCAGGCCATTGAGGCCGCTCCATATCCCCCTCCGGGATGTAGTTCCCCAAACAGTCCAGTGGTCGTGGTGGCTGGAAAAAAACTGGCTCTCTAGCCCCTCCGTGCTGCTGACCGGGAGCTGTCCGGCCCTCCAGATGCCCCCCTGGGCCCCAAAATTGGGCTGCAGGAGCCCCAATCGTCGCCCTGTGAGCCCCTCTCCCTCCGTCGGGCCTCGCCGTCGCTCTTGGGGGCTGAACAAACCCCGCCACGCCCCCAAAAGGCCCCAGTGGCCTCGCGGGGCCTCCAAAACGCGTCACCGGGTCTTCAGGAGGGGTGGCCCAGGCTGTGGCGCCACCCCGGAACCCTACCGGACCCGCCACACCCCCAAAAGGGGGTCCCCAGCCTCCCGCGCCCCCCAGCGGGGACGCCCCGTCTCCTGCGCCCCCCGGCGGGGGCGCCCAGCCATCCGCGCCCCCAGGCGGGGGCGCCCGGCCTCCCGCGCCCCCCGGAGGGGGCGCTCCGCCTCCGGCGCCCCCCGGCGGGGGCGCCAGCCTCCAGACACCCCCGCCTGGGGGTGTCGCTACCGTGGGGGGGCGGGAGTGTCCGTCGAACCCCCCCAGGCCCCGCTGGGCCTGTCGTGCTCTCGGCAGGCCCAGTTGGGCCTGTCACACTGCCGGCAGGCCCAGTTGGGCCTGCCGTGCTTGCCGCGAGGGTTGGGTGGGCCCTGCTGCCTTCCCCCGCAAACCCTAGAGGGTTTGGCCAGCCGTCTTCTTGGTATGGAGGGTTGGTAGCCGCCATTTCGACGACCAATCCTTCCGGGTTTTTGCCTCGATCTCCTCCGATAGCCGCCGAGATGGTTTGGAGCATCGTCATCATCGCCGGGATCTGTGCCACCTCCCTCGCCGTATTCGCCGCCTCGATCCTCATGTGTGTGAGTTTGATTTGGATATCCTCTTGCGTATGGGCGTGATCCTTGTTGGAGATCTCAATGGCCGTCTTCAATGATTGAATATCCTCGCCCATGGATCTCTTCAATTCCTCCATCTCGCGGTTGATTTCTTCGCGAAACCCTTGAAGCTGTTCTTCCGTCGCGCCGTCTCTTGTCCCTCCCGCCATTAGATCTCACCGCTCTGATACCAATTTGATACGAATCGCTTGCCGTTTGGATCAAATCAGTGAATAAATGAATAAAACAGCGATTTAAAGGTGGAAAATGGAAAAATAGTGGAAAACAATGAGAAATCAAAGAACTTAATAAGGATTCTTCGAGACGAATCAATCTCCCAGCTTTTATTGAACGCCTAAAAGCCTAAACAGCATCAAGATGATAACTAGATTGTTCGAAGACAAATCAAGCATAAACTAACAATGACGGCTAGCCCTAATTATAAAGGAAAACGGGGATTTACTAATTTGGTCTGACTAGACCAAAATACCCCTGATGTGACTAATACCGGCCCCCACGTCTCCTCCTGCGAGAGTAAACAATCGTGGGCTCCCCGCTAGCCGCGTGTGTGCCCAGGTCCAAGCGGTGAGTCCGCATCATATTCACATCACTACTATTCACATTACTTTCCTTAAATATCCAATTTTTTCTTACTTTTTATATATTACACATACTGCACCTTTCATATAAAAAGAGAGAAGTACTCCGAATGGCAAACTTGAAGATAAATTTGTGTTAAATGGTCTGTACGCATAGCAACCCCAAAAAAATATCTGAGTGCTTTAGCAGCAATATTGGTAACCATGTGATCTCTCTCCCTCTTCTTCATCCCTCTTCTATTCTCTTCCCTTCATCCCTTTTGCAAGCGATGTCAGAGAAGACGACACCGACGATGACGACGACTCCGACTCCGACTCCGACTCTTACACAATGACGCTAGTAGGTAAGTCTTCTTCATTTTTTTCTATTCTTTTTTAATTTTTTTCCTTCATTTTTCCTTGTTTCTGGCTTTCTGTTGTGTTTTCATCGAAATTCTCTTTTCCCCCTTTTGTTTCGGCCGGGACGGCACCGTTCCGGTCGAAACCGAGAAACGACCCCATGTTTCGTCTCGGTCTACGCCGAAATCGAGACGAAACACCCAATACCGAAGGGTATCAGGCGAAACCTTAAACCATGATGACTACAATGCCTAGATCAACAAGTTAATCCCCTCTTCAACGGAGAGGCACATGATCTCTCTCTCTCTCTCTCTCTCTCTCTCTCTCTCTCTCTCTCTCTCTCTCTCTCTCTCTCTCTCTCTACATCCACAAATCTGACAAACAGTACTTACCCTCTTTCACTCTCCTCACAATTCCTCTCTAGATCGATCCCAGGGCCGCTTCAAACTCTCACATTCAATTATTTCTTACTTTGTTTCTTTTATATCTGTCTATTGTACATTGTAAATTTAATGAATTTTTGAATCGCTTTTGTCTTCATATTAGCTTGAGTTGATTCGATAGATTTAGGCCTTGGATTGCTACAATCAGGATTGATTTTGCTCAATTAGGAAAGATTTTTTAAGAACATTGTTGTTTTTATTTCTGTTTAACTTTGAAATTTTACTATAATTTTTTATTTTTTTGGCTTCTTTAGTTTCATTGTGTCCAAGGTTTGAGGTCTCGGTTTCTGTTTCGGTCTCGGTATCGTTCTCCCGAAAATTTAGGTTTCGGTATCGATATCGGAAGAGAGTTTCGATGCGTCTGTATCGGTAGTTTCAAAAATTGTAAGTTACATGTAACTAACAATATTAGTTAAAATTTGTTACTAATAAGATAATGGCAAACTAATAAAGATAATTTGTAACTTATAACATAATTATGAACAATATTAGTTAAAAATATGATATTCACGTTAACCATTTAGCTAAAAACACACTCTCGTTAGTTACAATATGGCAAACTTGTAAATAATGTGTAATATGTTTAGACAAATGTAGGGTGTGAATAGTGCGTCAATATCTCATTTTTTGGGTTTTTTGAGAATTTGTATTTAATTACACATTCTTCTTTCTCCGTCTTCGACCGATACTGAACGGTATCGGTCGGTATCGACTGGTATCGGCCGGTATCGGCCGAAACTAACCGATACCGTTCAGTATCGGCCAATACCGAAACTGACCCCTAGTTTCGATATTGTTACCCACCGATATTGAAACGATATGGCCGATACGCAAGGGTATCGACCGAAACCTCAAACCTTGATTGTGTCAATGTGCTTGATCTTAGCCTCACATCTCAACAATTCAGGTAGGCTTTTGTTCTGTTATGGTTTTTTTTGGTATGTACACATAATTTCATGAAATTTTGATTGGTAGTATTTCTGAAGACGAGTATTTGTTAAACATTGAAGATTTACTTAAAATGTTGGACCTATTTGGTTTTTCTAGATTTAATTGAGTTGGTTTGGTTAACATAGACCTCTCATTCTTCATATTTTGATGCTTTCACGTGCTCAAATTCTTAATGGGACGAAAGCACATACTATTCAACCCGAACCGCACCGAACCACAAAATCTGTTACAGTTTGGGAAAAAAATCCATTTCAGACCAGGTTAGAATTTTTTTTGCCAAAAATCAGATCGAATCGGACCGTGCTGGATTGTGAACATCAAGCAGTGTTCGCTCATGCTTCTTCTAACCAGAGAGCATGTTACTTGTCAAAGGCGCTATTAAGCCCATATGTTTCAAATATGGTTAATGATGGCAACAATGCACCGGAAAACAATATACAGTAAGCAAGATATATGATCTATATGCCATCGGAACTAAACAAAAGAACATGGAAAAGACTTTCCAAAACAAAGAAAACCTTTGGAACTCAACATCTCTCTTGGGCTATGAGCGACAACCATGTTAGTGAACAAGGATGGGAAAGATAACAAGGATGGGAAAGATAACGAAAGATTCAATAGTGAGAAAAAAGGACTTGCCTACCACTTTGCCTACAAATTAAAGATCTAACTTCCGTATGAATTTGTACTGAATAGTAAAACAGTCTTTCCATGCCAAGCTTACCATTGTGCATCACCCTAACAACTGAAGATGAAACATTAGAGAGGCACACCGATGTCTGGAAAAGAAAGAGGTTTTGTCTTTTGTCAAAAAGCAAGGTTTCCCAGCCCAGTATCTGTTTAGGTTCCTTCAAAAAAAGATCTAGTTTCCACAACTTTCAATAGTTTAGTTGTGTTTTTAGGTTTGGTTTCATTTTTATCTTTATTTATATGTATATATTTGAATCTAAATGTATATATTTGAATCTAAATGTATATATTTGTACATATATATATAAAAATATATATATATATATATATATATATAAAATAGTTAATTTTAGTAGGATATGTATGTAAAAGTAAAAAAGTTCAGGGTTTAAATGCAAATAGATCTAATAAGATGTTTCTAGCATAACTTAACAGATTGGTGATACGTTTCAGATCTGGATTTGAGATAAAAATGTGATTTTTATGGGTTTTTGGGGTGAAAGATTGGATTTTTGGGGGAAATGATAGATTTTTATGGGTAGGGGAGAGATTTGGGGAAGAAAAAAGGGATTTTTATTGACATAGAAACTGAAAATACAAAGATAACTAGCCTCGATTCGAGAAGAGACCTTTCTCCTAGCTTTCGATTCGAGATCAAAGCCTAAGATCTCCAACTAATTGTCCATGGACAAATTGAATAAGGAATTTTCTTCAACAATTCAAGCATGTCATCCACATAGCCACCCATAGCCGGCCCTAGGCTATATAAATATGATAAATTTACGAAAACCCCCAATAATTTCTGAAATTACAAAAATGCACATATTGGGCCGAAACTCACAGAGACGCATCATTACTCCGCCCTCGAAGACCCACCTTGTCCTCCAGGTGGTGTGTGACGTGCGTGGACGGGTTATTCTATGTGCAGGTGTTCCTGATCCTCCCCTCGCCCGCCTTCAGCATTACCACTTCTCCTCATGCTCATCGTTCACGATCAAAATCTGTAAAGCACAGTTACCGCATCGATGCCCTGGAGAGAACTTCTCGTCGCACTTGAAGTACAGACCCTTGGCACGCTTATTACGGACCTCAGCCTCCGTCATCCGCCGCGTATGCCCCTCAGGTCGTGGCTCTACTTCCTTCTCTGTGCTAACGGATACTCCTCATGTGGATGTGGGCACCTTCTGCCCCCCTACAGATGCATGTTCCTTGAAATAGGAACCTCCCCAAACCCAGCGAGACTTCATCTCCTGGTCCAGTCTGTCCTCCACCATCCTTGCCAGGCTCATGCACTCTCGCAGATACGTCGGCCTCTGGACCTCAGCTCTGATCTGATGGTAGGTTTCAACCCCTTCATGAAGCATCCCTTCGGTGACTCTCTGGATACCCCCACAAATCCGACTAGCTATCATCTATAAATTCTTGACATAGTCCATTACGGTCTCATCTTGCCTCAAACCATACCTCTCAAATGCATTGCCCGCATGTACCTCGCCGAACCGCTCCAGCACTAGCGTCGTGAACTCCTCCCAAGTGCTGAAAGGCTGGTCCTGCTGTGCCCATCGATACCACGACAACGCTTTCATTTCCAGACAGACCATTGCTACCCTAAGACAATCCTCCTCTGGAACCATCGATATCTCGAAGTATCTCTCAACTCTGTATATCCACGAATCTGGGTCCTCTCCTTCGAATACGGGCATTTTCAGCTTCCTAACCCGGTTTCCACAGAAAACCCTCCTTGAGCTCCTCTCCTCTGCAGGTATTCATGTCGCCGATATGTAAGTTAGGGAGGTAAATCATATCCTTGACCTCCAACATGGCCTCATCCAATTCCGTTCCATGCACCACCTCCCCATTCAGCTCATCATCCATCCCCAAAGTCCCAACGGTCATCCTCGTGATGCCGGTCATAGTCCTCAAACTCTACCTCACACCCTGGGGGTCCTCCTTCATATAATTCAACACCAAAGTCCTCCCGGGAACCATCAAACCCCTCATCGATGCCCCCTCGCTAACCAAGTTCTCTCCGAGTGGCCATCGGTGGCTCAAAGTGGGCCCGGCGGCCCAATTCCTGCTGTCGGGGGCCCTGGCGGTTCGCTAGGGTTCTTGCGGGGCCCTGGAGGTTTGTTGGGGGGCCCTGGCGGTTCGCCGAAGGCCCCTGCGGGCCATGGCTGGCTCGCTCGGGCTCAACAAAGCCTGGCTGGCTGCCAAGGCCTCACACGGCCCCTGTCAAACCGCCAGGGGGCCGTGGTTGGCCTGGCAGGCCGACAGGGTCGTCCAGTCTGCCGTCTGATGTCGTCACGCTCTGTCGGCTCCTCTTTTGCTTCTCTGGACGTTATAGATCCTTTATTGTGCCCCCTCGCCTTCATTGAAGTCAAGTTTCTCGTCGTCCGTTACCAGATCTGCATCCTAGAGAAGCCCTTCGCGAAAAGTGTCAACTTTCTCCTTCCTTTTAGCCAAAGATCACGCCTTTTGCTCCAGATCTAGGGTTACCGCTTAATTGGAGTCCAATTTCTTGTGGATCGCCTCGAGGGATTCCATGAATAGCACAAGCTTTCGATCAGTCTCGGTCTTTTGTTTTTCCATCTTCTTGAGTTCTTGGATTGCGCCGTCAAACTTCTCCTTCAACGCGTCAATTCTATCCTTTGCTCTCGTAGTCGACATGGATCGACGAGCTCTGATACCAATTTGATATGTTTTGGATCTGGATTTGAGATAAAAATGTGATTTTATGGGGTTTTGAGGTAAAAGATGGGATTTTGGGGGAATGAGGGATTTTGGGGAAAAGGAGAGATTTGGAGAAGAAAATTGGGATTTTTATTGATGTAAAAACTGAAAATACAAAGATAACTAGCCTCGATTCGAGAAGATGCCTTTCTCCTAGCTTTCGATTCGAGATCAAAGCCGAAGATCTCCAACTAATTGTCCGTGGAGAAATTGACTAAGGGATTTTTTTCAACAATTCAAGCATGCCCTCCACATAGTCGGCCCTAGGCTATAAATAAAGGAAAATTACAGATTTGATAAATTTACGAAACCCCCCATAATTTCTGAAATTACAAAATTGCCCCTAGTGGGCCGAAACTTCAAAGACACGTCAATTGGTTAGGTGAAATGGATATGGGTCAACATGCCCCCTTTTTTAACGCACAACTAAAGGGCTCATCAGAGTCATCTAGCCTCATCATGTAAGCAAAGAAAGAAAGTGAAAGAGAGAGAGAGAGAGAGAGTAGATGGAGACATGATCGAAGCAAGGATGTCGTAGAAGGACATGATCAATGCCATAGAAGGAAATGATCGAAGCAGGGACACGACTCACGACGAGATAACCCACCTTCTCTTTCGTCTTCTCTAGGTTTTCCAAATTGTGATTTCAGGTTTTATATCGTATTGCCATATGTAAAAAGTCACCTAGTGCAATGCTGCATGTCTAATTCACTGCAATCTACCAAAAGAGACTAATAAGGAGGGTTTAGCCAATGTAAGATTTGATCAAGTCTACCCACAAAAAGAAACTTAAAATCATCAAATTCCATCATCAAACATGCAGATGTTGCATTGGTGACATCGAGTGTAACGGGTAGTTAGTGTGGTATACCTCCAACGCTAGACAAGTGACCAATGATGGAGTAGGCTATTCTTATCACTTAGCCCAGAATTTTGGGATAAACGGTTTCTTGATATGTTTGATGTTATGGTGTTAGCTGTTATTGTACCGCATATATTTCAGGTACTTAGAATTTATTCATGAAATCTTGAAAATACCAACAAATAAATATGACTAAGGAGATGTGATATTGACTTCTTTTTTTACGTTTATATATAGTAGATAAATAATAAACAATTTCTTCTTTGTAGGAATCCGATCATAAAATAATATGGAATAAAATAAAAATAAAATATCAGAAAGATGAATTGAGCCAAGTGGTGGATTAGATTTAGAATTTTTTTACATAATCTAATTCACTGATATTTTCAAATAAAAGTTACAAAATAGAATAATGATTAAAAAATTAAACATTTAAATTGTATTTTTAAACATTTAAATTACATAAAATCTACACTTAACTGTAAATATAAGATTTGAACATGTTGCACTAGCAAACTTCAAACCTTCTTATCTGTTAAAACTAAATTTGAAAACTGTAATAAAATGTACAATGCATAATTATGCCATAGAGAAGAAGACCACTGACGGACTATGACTCCAATAAGAAGTGGAGGGGAGGGGAGGGAAATTGGTTTGGATGCAAAATGATCGATCCACCTGGTTATCAATCAAAACTTTACAGCAATAAGTGTCTACAAATTTTGCATTTATATCATTTAGAACTACAGAGTGACTATATATAACAAAGTATCATACTTAAGTGTCCCTGTATCAATACTTAATGGATGGTTGATCTAGTTGAAACCACAGTAGCCATGAAGAACAATTTTAAAATTAAAAAGATTTAGACAAAGAATATATATAACCAATAATAAATTTTGATAGGACATTCTGGTTCTTTTAAATTTTACAAGATTTAGACATAGAATCTCCCTAAAGCTAACGTCATCAGCATGCTGAATCAGATAAGCGGTCCAGACAGCTTAAGAGGAATCAAAACCCAATCATCGAACCAGAAAAATAAATAAAGAACAGAAAAAAAAACTTAGTAAATGAGATGGGCCTTGCTTCTCATAGGTAATAGGCACAATGAGACTAGTAAAAGGTGTGGCATCCATATGAAAGACTGGTGAATCTAATGTTATTCACAACTTAAAAGAGGCGGGAGGGTGTGGAGATGAAAATTCATGCCAGGATTCTTGACATTTTTTTACCGGGTATGGAACTTCGCCAATCTGGATCACAAAATGCAAGTAGACACAAGATAAGGAACCCTATTCTTGCATAAAGATGAGGGAGCATTAATTCCAAAAGGATTAAAGATTTGACATAAACAGACGGGCAATATTGTTCAACAGTATTGCCTAAACATGATTTTTAACAACTTCAATCCTGGTGTAGCTCAAATCATGAATGAGTAAAATGAAAGAAACCTGCCCATTTCTCCCATCAAAGATTAGACTCCTTGCAAATATCGGAGAGTTACCTAGCACATGTGACCATCTAGAGGAGAACCACTACCAACCGGGATCTCAAATGCAAGCATAGATGTGACTGATTGGTTTTTATAGTGATATCAACCAAAGCTGTTGCAAAAAGGCTGTTCAACAAGTCATAAAGGAGACTTTCCAAGTAATTGCAGGTTGGTTTATAAAGAACCAATTGATTCATTAATTAGCTATTCAGAGGGTTTAACATGTAACATAAAGGCATGGTTAGTTGAACCTGAATCCATTTAAAATTGGTAACTTATGAGTTTATTCTAAATAGAATTCTCTTATTTCAAATTAAAAAGGAATTTAACAAATAGGATATGAATCCAGTTCCTTAGTACCCAGCTATGACGGTGTGTATCCACGTGAGATATTTTTAGATCCATAAAATTCAGGAATAACTTCCTTAAAGCATATGTGATGATCCATGTTCTAGTTGGGTCATTTTACCGCAGATCATTCAAGTAATGAAACAATGGCATCATTTTTTATGTTTGTACTAGTCATAACCCGTGCCCGCGGGCACGGTTCATTTAAGATTTTTCCCCGCGAAATCTTTGTTCCTCAAAAAATTATTTTCACAGCCAAAATTGGGCGGTCAACAAATTAGCGTAAAAATATTTAGCGGCACAGACGTCTTCGGTGTGGAACAACAAATTCGCCGCGGGCGCCTTCGACACGGAACAACAAAATAGCGTAAAAAATCGGTGTGGAACAACAAATTAGCGTAAAAAATATAGCGGGCGCCTTCGACGCGGGAAATGATTCTCATCTTTGCCCCATGGGTCGAATAGATGGTGTGCCCCGCGGTGAGGGAGAGATTATTCGATCTGCATCAGCATTCGATTTGCAACATTAAGTGCAAGTTAATGTTTTTTTCCAGATGCTTTAATTGTGTGCACTCTGCTATTCTCAAGAAACTTTCATTCCCCATAAAGTTTCATTTTCCTAGAAATGTTTTTCTCTCCAAAACTTTCCACAAAATCACATCCCAACCATTCATTCCTCAAGATTAAATCCAAGCCGTCTTTCTATCAATCTGTTTGACCTAGTCAGCTTGTCCTAGTCAGTCCTAGAATTCAAAAACAATTGTGTTTTAACATATAGATATCCCACAATAAAAAAGGCTTAAGAATATTAATCAGTTGAAGCCGATAAAGGATTGGATGCTTATCTATATCGCATATCCTCCCTCCTCTCTCTTAGCCCAATTGTTCTATATTGTTTATTGTAAAAGTTGCAGAGAGTACGTGCCTCTTTTCAATCCCTAGCATTGCTTATTTACCATGGTTTCTTCTTATTTCCTGATTTGATGTAAGGTATAGATTATAGAATCGGCCTGAGATTCTAATTCAAACCTTTGATTTCTAACTCAAATAAGCCCAAAAGTCCCAATTTTTAGTCCTAAACCCTAGATCTAATCAAAAATTAGTCTAATGTAAGAAAGTCGTGTAACCTCATTGGTTGTTCATAAGGTCAGTTTTCATAGACATCATCCATGATACTATAAATTTCCTAAAAAGACTCAATCATGTTACCACAGTAAGGTAGAGACTATAGAATCAAATATGCAAATGATCTGCATAAATTAATCAGATCTCTTAGATCTTATAGTAAGACAGATCATGGCATGCACCATCATCCTTTTGGATCAAAAGATTGAGAAACAAGAATTATAAGGAAACAAGAAATCGATAAACTCAAATAAGGTTTTATCCAATATTTTCCATTCTTGGACCATGGACATTAAAGAGAGTATTTACCTCTTAGAAAACTTCAAGTGATAGAGATGCGGATGCATCATTCGCTCATCATGAAGGGGCGGGTCCACCCTTGGTGACGTACGTGCGGCGTAGGAGACATGGAACCACGTAGTGGGTTAGTCTAGGGGTATTCTAGTCTTTTCAGACTAGATTAGTAAATCCCCTCTTTTCTATTTATTAGGACTAGCTGCCTTTCTTATTTTCTTATGCTTATTTGGTGAAGAACTTGTAGGCATCTTTTGTTGAGGGATTTTAGGCTTTTGTTCCGTGCATCAAAAGTTAGGAGAGCGAGTCTCCTCTCGAAAGAGGCTCATTTATCAATCAATTCTTCGTTCTTCGCAATTTAAGTTCCATAAAAATTCCACCTTTTTATATTTTTTCAACTTTAAATCTGAAATTAATTTATCGATCCTCTAGATCGTATCAAATTGGTATCAGAGCGGTGAGATCCGATAGCAACGAGCACGAGATCGAAGACGGATATCGTGGATGAGAAGGTTCAAGGGCTTCGAGAAGAGTTCAACCGGGGAGATCGAGGGGTTGAAGAAAACCCTAGGGAAGTCAATCAAAGATCACGCCCATTCACAGGAGGACATCCAAACCGAACTCCGGGCCATGAGAAGGGAAGCCGCGCAGACGGGACGCGATCTCCAAGGATTGAAGGAGGCGACTTCATATCTGAAATTTTTGAGAGAAGCCACGTCGTCGATTCCGGAGATAAGGGCGATGCTTCAAGCCCTAACGACGGAGAAAGGAGATCGGGGCAAGAGGATCCCAGGAGAAGAAAATCAGGGCGAATCGATGCTTGAATCGGCAAATCAGGGGCAATCGGAGATGACGACGGCTGCGGCAACTTCCCTAGGGCTGGCCGCAGCCAATACAGACCCAACCGGGTCTGTCTAGCAGAGAACAGAGGTCGGCGGCCCCAGAAACCTGACGGCAGGCCCATCTGGGCCTGCAGAAGCCTCGGCAGGCCCATCTGGGCCTGCGCCAGGCTCTGCAGGCCATCTGAGGCCGGCAGGCCCAACTGGGCCTGCCGCAGCCGTGGCAGGGCCCAGCAGGCCTGCCGCGGCAACTGCAAGCCCAATCGGGCCTGCAGCAGCCCCTACAGGCCTCTGGGGCCTGCCGCAGCGCAGACAGCACCCTGGGGGCCCGTAGCAGTTCAGGCAGCCCCCTGGGGGCACGACGGAGGAGGATGGGCCCGGGACACGACGATTGGGGCCCCTGCGGCCTAATTTTGGAGACCGGAGGCTTTCCCACAGGTATCGAGACCACGGGTTGATCCCAGACAGGCTTTTGAGGGCTTTCTGGGGCGTGGGCAAGCCCCGGGGGCTATTTTGGAGGCCGGACGGCTCCTACACAGCAGCACAGAGGAACAGGAGGACCTGTATTGGCACGACAGCTGGAGTTTCCAGGGTACCACTACCAGCCTGAGGCATGGGAGAGACCCGGTTGGCCTGAGGAGTTGTACGGAGTTGACGGGGGAGGACCAGTTAAGGCGTTCGGTGGAGGATTTGGCCGGGGAGGTGACCGCGGCAGAGATGGGGGACAACATGTGGACATCAATGCGGACCGCCGATTGATGAAGCTGAAGATGCCGATTTTTTGACGGCACGGATCCTGACGGGTGGATCTATCGGGCGGAGTGCTACTTCCAGGTGATGAGGTTGACGGAGGAGATTCTGAGGAACATCAGGATCTATTTCGAGGACAAGGCGTTGGCATGGTACAGATGGAAGGTGGCGCGGACCCCTTTTCGCACTTGGGAGGAGCTGTCAGCACTGATCATTGATCGATTCCAGGAGACCCCGGGGGAGATTTCTACGAGCAGTTATCTGCTCTTAGGCAGGAAGGGACGGTGAGAGATTATGTAGAGAGGTTCGAGATGCTGAACAGCAGGGTGAAGGGGGTGACAGATGAGGTTATGATTGAGAACTTCATGAGGGGGTTAAAGCCCTCTATACGAGCGGAGTTGCAGATGCAGAGCTCGGGGACAATGGAGGATGTCCTTCGCTGGCCCACAAGGCAGAGGAGAAGCATGCGGAGGAAAGGAGGATACGAGGAGCTTAGGCGACCCAGGGTTCCCGCCCCACTCCTGCGGCAGCAACACCGAGGGCACCCACAGCTGCACCTGAGACTAGAGGAGAGGGCCGCCCAGCTGCTCTCGGGCGACGGATGACGGAGGCAGAGGTGAGGAAGAAGCGTGCCAAGGGGTTGTGTTTTTGTTGCGACGAGAAGTTCACCCATGGACACAGATGTGTGAGTCGCCTGCTACAGATCACCATGGTACCAGACGAGGAGGGGTACGTGGGTGATGAGGAGGAGCTCGAGGAGGAGCCACCAGTGGAGGAGGAGAAGTCTCATCTAGACTTCGCGGAGGTCTCCCTAAACTCTGTGGTGGTGTTCACTCCGAACCACACCATGAAGTTATCAGGACAGTTAGGAGACACGGTGGTGACAGTGCTGATCGACAATGGGGCCACCCACAACTTCATCTCCAGCCGGGTAGTGGAGCGACATGGGCTACAGTTGAGCACGCTAGAGAAGTTTACTGTGTTACTGGGGACAGGAAAGATGGAGGAGAGCAAGGGGCTCTGCAAGGGCCTATGCCTGACCTTGCAGGGAGTGCAGATCATGGAGGATTTCTTGTCCTTAGAGATGGGCAATGTTGACATCATTTTGGGCGTACAGTGGCTAAAAAAGTTGGGAGACATGCGGGTGAACTGGAAGCGTCTCAGGATGGAGTTCCAGGAAGGGGACTGGACGGTGGTGCTCACGGGGGATCCGACCCTATGTTTGTCGTTGGTGCATTCAAGGCCATTACTCGGGCCTTACGGAGAGAGGGAGAGGGATACTTGGTGGAGTGCCGTGTAGCTGGAGTGGAGCAGGAGCCACAGGCAGGAGTTCCTGAGGAGGTCGAGCAGGTGTTGGGGCAGTTCCAGGAGGTCTTTCAGGACCCACAGGGGGCTACCGCCGGTGGGGGGCACGAGCATGCGATAGTTCTACGGGATGGCGCAGCACCGGTGAGTGTGCGACATTACCGTTATCCCCACGTGGAGAAGGATGAGATAGAGAGTATGGTCGGTGAGATATTGCATGCGGTGTAATCCAGCCCAGTGTTAGCCCGTTCTCTAGCCCGGTAGTGTTGGTAAAGAAGAAGGATGTGAGTTGGCGCTTCTGTGTAGACTACCGAGCGCTGAATAAGGAGACGGTGGCTGACAAGTTTCCTATCCCCGTGATCGACGAGCTACTGGATGAGCTGCATGGTGCAGTTGTTTTCTCGAAGATTGACCTGAAGACGGGATATCACCAGATCCTGATGAGACCAGAGGACGTGCCGAAAACGGCGTTTCGCACCCACGAGGGGCACTACGAATTTCTCGTCATGCCTTTTGGCTTGACGAATGCTCCTCCCACGTTTCAAGCATTGATGAACAATGTCTTCCGGCCGTTCCTGAGGAGGTCCATACTCGTCTTCTTTGACTACATTCTGGTTTACAGCAAGACCATGGAGGAGCATGTGGGCCATTTGGAGGTGGTGTTTCGGGAGTTATTGGTGCACCAGCTGTATGCAAACCGGAAGAAATGCAGCTTTGGCCACAGACAAATAGAGTATCTGGGGCATGTGGTGTCGGCCGCAGGGGTAGCAGCAGACAGGGCGAAGATAAAGGCGATGTTGGACTGACCCGTACCTACCTCTCTGATGGCGTTGCGGGGATTTCTCGGATTGACAGGCTACTACCGGAAATTCGTGAGGGGGTACAGCACCATTGTGCGACCACTGACTGACCAGCTGAATAAGGATGGGTTCCAGTGGGGAGAAGAGGCGACCGGGCATTTGATGCCTTGAAGGTGGCAATGACAACAGTCCCGGTGTTGGCGCTACCTGACTTCAGCATCACATTTGTAGTGGAGACCGATGCATCAGTCGTTGGTTTGGGGGCGGTTTTGATGCAGTTGGATCGACCGATAGCCTACTTCAGCCAGGTGCTTTCAGCTAGAGCACGGCTGAAGTCTGTGTATGAGAGGGAGCTGATGGCTATCGTCTTAGCAGTGCAGAAGTGGCGGCCCTATTTGATGGGAAGAGAGTTCATGGTCAGGACAGATCAGCGCAGCCTGTATTTATTGGAGCAGATGTTGGTGACTGAGGAGCATCAGCGTTGGCTATCCAAGCTGGTAGGGTACCGGTTCGACATTGAGTACAGACCAGGGTTGGAGAATAAGGCGGCTGGCGCCTTATCGCGCAGAGCGGAGGGGGTGCACTTGCGAGCACTTTCGTTACCGATGTGGTTAGATGGGGAGCCCATGCTGCAGGTGGTAGAGGCCGATCCAGAGTTGAGGCATATCCGGGAGCGGCTACAGGGAGGCGGGAATGAGCCGAAGGGGTACTCTCTAGAGGTGCGGAGGCTGCTGTACCAAGGGCGATTAATATTACCACAGACGTCAGCTTTCATACCAGTACTATTTCAGGAGTTCCACAGTTCGGTGGTGGGGGGACATTTCGGGGTACATCAGACATATATGAGTATGAGGAAGACGATAGCCCGCTTGGTTGCCGCTTGTGACGTCTGCCAGCGTCACAAGTACATTGACATGACGTCGGTCGGGTTGTTGCAGCCTTTAGCGTTGCCTGAGCGGGTCTGGGAGGAGGCGACGATAGACTTCATCGATGGGCTACCCAGATCGGAGGGATACACGGTGATCTTCGTGGTGGTGGATAGATTGAGTAAGTACGCTCACTTCATACCACTGAAACACCCATACACGGAGGTTTCAGTGGCTACAGCTTTTACTCGAGAGGTGATACGACTGCATGGGATTCCAGCTTCCATAGTATCAGACAGGGACCAGGTGTTCCTGAGTGGGTTTTGGCGGGAGATATTCTATGTCTAGGGGACGGTGTTAAAGAGGAGTACCGCCTATCACCCTTAGACCAACGGGCAGACGGAGGTAGTGAACCACAGCATTGAGACGTATCTGCGGTGCTTTGCATCGGAGACACCTCGGCAGTGGTATCGATGGTTGGCATTGCCGGAGTATTGGTACAATACTTCGTACCACTCAGCAGCAGGGACAACACCCTTTCGGGTGTTGTATGGGAGGGACCCACCAGAGTTGCTTCGATTTGGGGAAAGGCAGACACCAGTATCGCAGGTGGAGGATTACATGGAGGAGAGGGAGAGTATGATGGAGGAGCTGAAGAAGCACTTGTTACGGGCTCAGCAGGTGATGAAGGCTAGAGCAGATGGGCATCATCGTGTGTACACTTTCAGGAGGGCGATATGGTATATCTGAAGCTGAGGCCCTACCGACAGAGATCGCTGGCGAGTAGACGGAACGAGAAGCTATCGGCTAGATTCTATGGACCCTTTGAGATTTCGGCCAAGATTGGCCAGGTGGCTTACAGGTTGAGGCTGCCTCCGACGGCTACGATACATCCAGTCTTTCATGTGTCGCAGCTTCGCCGAGCCATTTGAGAGCAGACAGTGTCGTCTACGCTACCGCCCACCCTTACAGAGGATATGGAGGTGCTGCTGGAGCCACTGGAGGTTCGGGCCGTTCGCCAGGGACCGAGCTGGCGCAGAGAGGTGCTGATACATTGGGCGGGGTTGCCAGATTGCGATACGACATGGGAGGCGTACAACGTGATCCAGGAGCAGTTCCCAGACTTCCACCTTGAGAACAAGGTGGCTCTTTTAGGGTGGTATTGAGGCGGACGCATCATCCGCCCATCATGAAGGGGCGGGCCCACCCTTGGTGACGTACGTGTGGCGTAGAAGGCATGGAACCACGTAGTGGGTTAGTCTAGGGGTATTCTAGTCTTTTCAGACTAGATTAGTAAATCCCCTCTTTTCTATTTATTAGGGCTAACCGCCTTTCTTATTTTCTTATGCTTATTTGGTGAAGAACTTGTAGGCATCTTTTGTGAGGGATTTTAGACTTTTGTTCCGTGCATCAAAAGTTATGAGAGCGAGTCTCCTCTCGAAAGAGGCTCATTTATCAATCAATTCTTCGTTCTTCGCAATTTAAGTTCCATAAAAATTCCACCTTTTTATATTTTTTTCACTTTAAATCTGAAATTAATTGATCGATCCTCTAGATCGTACAAGATAGTTCGTATATAAATGTCATAATCCAGAAGATCCGCCTAGAGAAGGAATAATATTGAAGCGCCCAAAGTAAACTACCAGTACTCCATAAACTTAAATTAGGTTACTGCCATATGTCTATAATGAAGAGAAAGGTGGCCTTAAGGATTTTCCAGTGATATATACACCTCAAAAATGGAGAAGCAAAGAAAAAAATCAAGAACGGAAAGAAGATGAAACTTGAAGCATCCAACAGGCCAACAATTTCCGTCAACTCTTCTCCCTTTGTCATTGATTCAACTGATAATCAGACAATTCAAGATGTGACAAATATGGTGTTTTCCCCGTATATAGAATCTAAGAAGCTTATTCCTTAGTTGCATGTGCCTAATTAAACCACATAACCACGAACCAGTTAGGAAATTTTTCCTAACGTACCATTAACTTCCTAGGTTTTAGAGGCATGACCCTCTTTATTTCATAATTTTCTTGCCCAAGAAAGCAACAAGAACATAGTGTTGACATAAAGTTAATGGTTATAAAATTTTGGCAAACCCTCGTCCAGGAGGTGGGAGTTCAATACCCAACTCCTATTTGACGGGACAAACTTAAGTGATGGTAAACAAATGGCTCTTCCTAATAATGACTTGTGCTCCTAACATTGTGTGAAATTGTCATCGAGTAAGATGGTTATTAATGGAATTTTCACATTTTACGGGTCATAAATCGAACTTCTCATAAGTTCTTTAAAAACAAACAAATCATAGAACTGGTTAACGGATTGCTTAACTAGAAAAGTTTGTTGTGTTTGATAGTTTTCATAATTCTAAACCAATATGTTACATATATCACCTGAAGTGTATGATAGGAACCAAGAAAATAAACTATTTTTATTAGATAAAAACTGAAATAGAAGATAGATTGATCAAAATTATAAGGGTGATCCCCTCCCAAGACACCAATTAAAGAGGACGTAAGCAATCTCCTGATCTACCTAAGAACTCTCGAGAACAATTCAAAATATCAATAATCAAGCATAAAGAAAACTAGGGCCGGCTGGCCTCTTATAACCCCTACTGTAGTGTGCAAAGCAATTCTCTTTCAGCTTGTTGTGTGCATAGCAATTTCCTTGCAGCTTGTTGTGTGCATAGAAGTTTCACCCCTTTGGCTCTCGCGGCTCATGGACATCAAGTTTGCACCACCTCTCGTACTTAATGATCGCATCATTACTCCGCCCCAAAAATCCACATTGTTCCCAAGGTGGTGCATGAAGTTCGCGGATGCTCTACTCCAAGTGCGCGCAAGCCTCCTCCTGGAACAAAAGGATGGAATTGATCTCCACCTCTTTCACTACCGTTCTAAAGAAATCCAGATCTGAAAGATTCAGATCTGAAAATTTGAAGATTTGTATCTAAAACTTGAAGATCTGGATCTGAAACTTTCAGATCTGGATCTGAAACTTTCAGATCTGGAAACTTTCAGATCTGGATCTGAACTTTCAGATCTGGATCTGAAACTTTCAGATCTGGATCTGAAACTTTCAGATCTGGATCCTCCTCTTCCAAGATCACGCCCTCTTGATAGGGGATCATCGCCGTCTTTAGATCTGAATCCTTGCCGACGTTTCCCCCTTTTGCCAAGAGAAGCGTTATTTGCTCGATCCCTTGCTTGATCTCTTGACGCCATTGTCTGGACTCTTGGATGTATTGCATGTGAGCCTCTAATTCCTTCTTCGTCAATCTCATCCCTTCCCACGAGATCGAAGAGATGAGATTAGATATCGTCGACGCTGCCATGAATCGTCACGTGCTCTGATACCAAAATGATAGGAACCAAAAAATATACTATTTTTATTAAATAAAAACTGAAATAAAAGATAAATTGATCACAATTATAGGGGTGATCGCCCTCCCAAGACGCCAATTAAAGAGGACATCCGTACTCTCCTAGATCTACCTAAGAACTCTCAAGAACAATTCAAAATACCAATAATCAAGCATAAAGAAAACTATGGCCGACTGGCCTCTTATAATCCCTACTGTAGTGTGCATAGCAATTTCCTTCCAGCTTGTTGTGTGCATAGCAATTTCCTTTCAACTTGTTGTGTGCATAGTAGTTTTACCCCTTTGGCTCTCGCGTCTCATGGACATCAAGTGTGCGCCTCCTCCTCTCGTACTTAATGATCGCATCAGTATCTTTCCATAATCGGCATAATCGACAGTATTCTTCATGTCGGTATTCTAAAAAATGTGGTTTCATTATGCATGCGGTCCAACAACCCATATTATATAATCAGTTTATGGCTCGCTTATGTGGATTACGCGGGGTTATGAAAAAATAAAAAACTAATATATATATATATAACATATATGTATATGTGTGTGTGTGTATGTATTCATACATACATATATGTATATATATGTATATATTAAACATTAAAAGTCTTGAAAAAAAATTACGAAAAAAAAATATTATAAACTCTTTAGAGCATCAATAAACCCATCATGTGAAAATAACAACAATAAACAATATAAGATATAATACTGACGACATAAAAATAAATAGACTTTCTAGACAACGTTAAATTTTCAACATAGTAAAATTATTGTTTATAACAAATCATAAATGCAATATAAACAAAAAATCAAATAACTAGGAAAAAAAGAACACTTGTCTCTTTCTTTTTAAGTTTTATTAGTTACCTAATTATGTATCTGATTACAAGCCGGCTTAAGCGATTATGCAAGCACATATGATTAGGCACCCATATATGAGGATGATCACATATTTTGGGAGCACAACATGATTCACAAGCGTTCCAATAACACATAAGTATATGTGACCGTCTAAACTACCTTTTAGAACAATGATGCACGCGGAAAATAATTTACTGTCATGAAGAAAAGTCAATTATGAAATGAAACTAGAACTTGTTGGGGAAGAGACCTTTTTGCACAATCAACTGAAAATAAAATGGCCTAAATTTTTGGCCATTAGGCTCTTTGAATATCTAGGTAGACAATGATGATCATGGGGAGGCAGGCAATGGGAAATTAAAGTCACGATCACGGGCAAGTAAATCTCTCCCATATTGAGTGTGCAACTCAAGGAGGATAATGAGAAACCTAGGAAAGATTATAAAAGTGGAAGAGAATTAGATGTGAAAAATATGAAGATAATAATCAAAGAGAATATGTGTGTGCGCGCACTTATTTAATAACAGGTGGTAGAAAATCAAAATAAAACCCAAGAATAACATATAATACTATTGCATAATAGAATCTTGCACATGTATTTCTAGTTCAATATGGCACAACTTTAAGTGCCAATATCTTATAAGTTCTCATGCAACTTAAATTCTACAATGCATTTCCAACATCAATACTTACCCAACAGGCAAACAAGTAATGATGATGGTAATGATGGATATACAGTACTGCTGTTCTAATGGTGATATCACATAACCAGATGATCTTCAAAGTTCAAAATGCACGAAGGTTAGGACAATATTTGGTAGGGGCATAAACTTTGATACAAGCTAAAACTAAGGATTATTAAGCCTGCAGCCGGACAAAAGAAATCCCGAAACATTGACTTCTAGGTTCCATATAAGTATTTCATTAAATAATAATAATAATAATACAATTTGGGGGATAAGATCCGTGTGTAAAACTTTTTTAGGTTTAAGATGTTCTCCATAAGGATTGAGTTTCTAGTAGCATTAGCCCACCAGGGATTGATATCTAGGTCCTCCATCAAACAAAGGATAAATATAGCCACAAAACTTGGCATCCACTAAATAATAATAATATATTTTTGCAACGTTCTAGCTATTTCTTCTCTTTCCGAGACTAATTTACACTCTAAAGACCTAGCACATGCGTTATCACGTTCTTGCTCACATCTCAGCGTAAACCAATTAAACCCTAGAGTTCACTACCACTTCAATTAGCAATGCCACAACGCTGGCACGATGCCTTACGATGCATGATTCGCATTTTCCCCAATCCATTGCAAGTACAAGAGAAAACACAATTGTGCGGATAACCGCACGAACCCAAATCCCAATCAACCCCAAATAACGATCAGAAAAGACTTAGAAAGATGGAGAAAAAATAAGAGATTGACCTCAGAAGCGCCGACGCTGAGAGCGAAGTTTCTGGGCGAGAGATCCCCGAGCTCCCGCTGCCTGATTCCGGCGATCCCAAGACCATAGTTCTTCCCCTTTTTCCCAACCTTCGCCATATCATCTACTTGGTCGACGAAATGCTCGGCGGAAAAATGAAATGGATACCTTAGGGCATAGTTCAATTCTTGATGATGTGAGATTGAATCGGTCGGGTATTGATAGTCGACGAGAGAAGAGCTCTTTCTCGCGCTGTGGGAAGTTTTGGGTTGGGGTTTGCTACGCGCACATACCCTTTTGCTCTGTGCACGACGGGTTCTTGAAATGGAAATTGGCTTTTTGAAAAAAGAGCGTGGTGGATGACATTTTTTCTCAGCAGTGAGCGCAACATGCAGATTTCCATGTGGCCCTGAGTAATTTTGGTCTTCAGCAATGTCTTTTTATTCAACTTGTACAACTGTTCAAATTCTGACAGCGCACAACATGCTAAACCTTTGTGCATGTAGTGCGCGTTGAGTAATTTTTCTCAATTACGCCATTTTTACTCAGCGTGCACAACGAGCAAATTTTACTCAGCACGCACAACGGGCAAATGTTTTGCCGGTTGTGTGCGCTGAGTAATTTTTCTTTAAGTTGACATTTTTACTCAGCGCAGACAACCGGCAAAACATTTGCATGTTGTGCATGCCGAGTAATTTTTCTCAATGTTGACATTTTTATTCCGAGCGTACAATCGGCAAAACTTGGCAAAACATTTGCTGAGTGTGTGTGTAATGCCCTATGTGTGAAAATACTATGATTGCGTGCCTTGGTATATGTATGAAGTGAGATGTGAATATATTGGTATATGAATATTGGTATAAGAATGTTAGTGTATGATTATTAGTGTATGAAAATTGGTTTATATGTTAGTATATGAAGTATCATTACTAAGTGTTAATAGTGAGAGTATATCTTATTGTGGTTAGTGATAAGTATTATTTGGATGGCCTTGTGTATTGGTGGGGATGTATTATTAATAATACTAGCACGGACTACTATTATGTTATTTAATAGCAATGTTGTTGTCAGTGTTAATGGAAGTATTAATATGGGTGGTATTGGTTGTGGTTATTAGTATGCCTATAGATATTATTATTGGTATTGTTATTGTTGGTGTTGAAATAAGATTATAATGAGATTATTAATCTTACTATTGTTGCCTTGTTGTGAGTATTGTTTTATTATTAATAATGAAAAGATTACTATTGTTGTTGTTGTTATTGATATTATTGTTGGTGTGTTTATTAGTAATGATTATTATTAATATAGTTGGGCCTTGGCTAATTTTATTAGCTAGTGGGTTGTTTGTTGGGCCTTGTTCTTAGGCTTGAGACATTAGAATGAGAGATGAGATTTTTATTATTAAGGATGGCATTTTTGTAATTAGGTTTTAGGAGAGTGTGTGTAGAAGCATGCCATGTGTAGAGAATGGTGTGTAGTAGCATGCCATGTGTAGAGAATGGCATACTTGTAATTAGGTTTGGGTTGTGTGTATAGGAGGGATGAGAAGTTTGTATATGGTGGCAAACTTGTAATAAATGGGATCTTAAGAAGAGATTATGTTTAACTAAACACACTTCCACATCCTTCTACACATTTCCTCCACTTTCTTCTCCCTTCTACACTCTCCCAACAATTACCTCTCCCTCCTTTTGTTGTCATATGGGCTGAAATTTTCAAGAGCAAGAAAAAGAAAAAGAAAGAGGAAAAGAGAAGAGGAATGAATAAAGAAGAGAAATTGAAGGGAAAAATTAGGAGAAGAACAAGAGGAAGAGAGGAGGATTTCATCATCCCAATTTGAGGTAGGAAGACCAACTTCCCTAGTATATTATTGGGTTGTCATTTGTAGAATTGGTACATGTTTAATTTTGAGCTTAATACATGATTAATTTCATGAAACACTTTTGTTCTTGATGCTGGAAATTTTATCCTGAAAAGTAGAAACTTTGACTAAGTTCTGGGCTTAATTGGCTATTAGAAATGCTTTGGAAATTTTATATGTTGTGTATATTGATGTCCTTAATAACTTTCATGTTCACAACTTTTTCCAATTCAAACTGGAAGTTAGGTTAAAAATTCGATTTTTGCCACATGTCTGGAATTCTGTCACACTGGACACAGTTTAGAAAAATGGAGCTTATTACATGCACACTCTATGGAATTTGCTGTTCTTGGTCTTGTTGGAAAGTTAACAAGTTTATCTACAAATTCATCACAATGTATATATTTAGAATTTCTGGTTGCAACATGCCCAAAATTACAGGCCCTGAAATCCGTCAGGAAAACAGTCTGTATAGGTTCTACCAATTAATTCACTATAAATCACTCAGTCTATACTTAAGCATGAAATTTCATGGGTGAATCTAGGATTGCTATATCTTCAACTTTCATTTAGAGACTTTTGTCGAATTCACAAGGGAAATTGGTTAAATACCTTGATTTTGTGGTTGTTCCTGTAATTTCAACAGGCTGGACTGTTTTGGGTGAAAGATAGAAGAGGTGAAAGAGGGAGGAGAATACTAAAGCATTGACTAATGTTATTGGAATAGTTCTTGTAACATGAATGTGGGACCTTAGTTGTTATACATGGTGGGAGGGATGTGGTGGACATGGCATGCATTCATATTGGTGGTAATGTGGTATGAGTTGTGGTGGTATGGTGGGCATGGCACGATGTGCATGATACCTTGTTATTATGATGTTGATTATGATGTGTTGGAAATGTGAATTAAATATTTATATGAAGGCATGCAATGATGACCCATGAACCATGCATGATATGGCTATTGACATAGACATGAGAGACTCTCTTGCATCTATAAAGTCTCATTTGTACCTTGGAATGATGTTACAACTCACTTCATTTTTGTAGCACTTACAACTTGCTTTATGTTTCAACTTGGTGCTTGATGTTTACTTGTAGTTTGCCTCATGCTATGTCATGGATGTAAAGTAGTTGCCATCGCATCCTTTAATGCCATGCTCGTATGTTTTGTAGCATGATTCCCTTGCTTATTTCATGTTTCATTTGCACATTGCCATGGTTGCATGTTAAGTAGTCTCATTTTCATAATAGCATACTAGTGGAAGTTGGCAATTCCTACTGGGTCACACTGTGACGTGTCTCCGTTGATATTTTTCAGGTGATTGGTACTTGGAGAAGCTTAGTTGGCAGAGTTTAGGATTGGAGCAGTGTGGGGGATTGATTTTGGAGGTGTTGAGTTGTATTTGGGTATGGTTAGGAGGTGTTGCTAATGAGAGGTGTATATTGATGTTATATGTTGTATGTAAATGTTGAGTTGTATGTAAGTTGTAAAAGAACTTTGTTTCTAATAAATATGAAGGATGTTTTAATCTATGTTGTTCTTATGTGTTGGTTTTTATTGAAGTTCAGTACGCAGTAAAGAATCTTAAGAACAGCAGAACAACACACATCAAACAGAGACACACAAGACTTGGTAAAGCAGTTCGGTGAGCACACCTACATCTGCGGGGCCACGCCCAGAAAAGTAGAATACTTCACTATAATAATCAGAGGATACAAACTCTAATAATCACGCTTCTATAAGGAAGAACACACTCCCCCTTAATACAAACCGTGAGGGGTGATCGCAATCAACCCCGTGAAGTATTCTTGGCAAGCTCCCCTTGCAACACCGACTAGATCAACTCCCTTGATCCTACGTGCGTAGACGTCGGCCTCCCTCCCGGAGTTTTCTTCACCAAACTTTTCATCACAAAGTCCGTAACCTAGCCGTCACTGCTGCCGAACCATAATAGCCTGCCCTTCCCGCAATCCACGGTTCAATCAGCATTGATACAATCAAATCTTGATATGGCTGGTCAACTGCAATATCTGCAACGCTTCAACCAGAATGAGATCCCTCGGAATCCGCAGGAGATCGTTGCAAGGATATCGCTGGCTAGAATCTCTCCAACCGTCTTTCAACAAAGGTAACTGAGAGATATAAATAGCCAATCAAATCTTTAACAATATCAATCAATATAAATACCAGAACTGTTAAAGATAGAAACTTAATATCGCGAGGACTCCAGGCTTCGAATCCATGTATACCTTGAACAACCAAAGCCGCATATAGACACAGCATGTTGAACATCATGGTTCAACATACTGCTCAACAATTTATACAACAAGGTAAGCTGAGTTGATTCTCTCCTTTAGATTTCAGTAGCTCAGGTGCAACAAAACGTTCAACAAAAGACCCAACATCTTCCAGATAACTCGTCCTATCAGAGTGTCACATATGACAATGCGATCATCAATAATGCATACATGAATGTCATGAATAAAACCTAACAATCTCCCCTTTTGTCATTTAGTGGCACAACAAGTTATGATATTTAACAAAAACCAATCTGAAAACGAAAGAGGTTGACATCGATTCAGACAAGACAAACTACTGTGTCACAGAACATACGATAGAGCTGTATCACAAAATGTGCAACCATACCACCAACTATAACAAGCCCAACAAAAAAAGAAGAAGGTGAACAAACCCTTGCAGAAGACATTCCTACCAGCGTTTTCCCCCTTACCACAAGTACCACAGCACCAACATACTACAAAATGTCAGAAATCAGAAATATCATACTTCTCCCCCTTTGAGCCACTAAGTCCATAGACAAACCTGGGGTGAAGATGAAGTCTCAATGCTCCTCAGAGAGGCAACTTCTCAGAGCAGATAACTTGTTTTGCAGCATCAACTTGTGACTATTCAAAAGTACCCTCTGACTTTCGAGGACCAACAGTTGGTCATTAACGTTCTGAATAGCATCCTCCAAAAACTGAATATCCATCACAAGCGAGGAGGAGGAGCTGGCAGCAGCAGCTTGACCAGGAGGAGACAACGGAGATTCAGGATGCACTGTGGGGGAAGGATCAGCAGCTCGAGAAGGCGAGGGTGAAGTCGGGGCACCATGAATAGATGGTATCACTTATGATATATCCTCAATTTTGCCTGCCACAGACTTTGCAGTATATGATATACTATCACACGAAGTTGGAAGATCAGAAGGGGACAGGGGCACCCTTTGAGCCAAGAGCATCATGGTTATGAGACCTGCATGAGGTAATGAGGTGGCAGAGGTGGACAACTCTGAGAATGATAGAATTGAATCAAAAATGTTTCTCCCTAGATTGAAAGACTGGGAAGTGCCGGCAGAGTACAATAGTTTGCACATGTCCCTTGTGACCACAGAGACGTTGGACGTAGGGAGCCAATTTCTTGTGGCAACCCTGTACAGAACAAAGAATTTGGCGGTAAGAGCAGAAGAGGGGAAAGTAGATGACTTCTTGGGCCAGCATTTGAATTTCCCAGCAGTCACGACATGAATAAACCTGTCAATGCCTTTACCAGTTGACTCACCGAAAGCAGGAATAGACTGAGAACATTTCCAGTCTAACAATTTATTCAGGATAGAGGGAGAGAAGGAAATGATTTTCCCTCGCACATAGCTTCTAAAACCCCAGCGGGAAGAGGTATCACTGGCAGACTTGGGCAAGTTACAATAAAATTCACGCACTAGCACAGGATAGAAGACACTGAAGCATGTGGCAGCGTGATACAAGCCGATGTTTTTAAGAATTGAGATCATCTGAGTCTTACTAAAAGATGATTCATTTAAATTTTTCTCAGGCAGAAGAGACCTCTCGGAGTAAGAAGACCATCTGTTCTTACAAGCCTTATCGAAGAACATTTTGCTGTAGGCATCAGAGGAAGTAAATGAAGGTGAGCGAGATGGACCTTATGCAGACTTCTTGGGGTGCTTGGAAGGAGAAGCACCCGTATGACTTGAAGGAGCAGAGCTCTTCTTAGGTGCAGTCCGAGCTTTTCGCATGAACGATGTTAAGGGAGTATCATCAGAAGCAGCTGCCTCACATGTTGTATCCATTGTTGCAACATTAGGTGCAACATTCTGATCTTCATCTCTAGTCTGCACAGAGTCAGTCTCGGCAGCAACATTAACATTGGAATCGGCAGGACCTACACCAGCATCAGACCCAGTATTCGACAAAGAACATCCTTCGACCATATTCACCTCAACAGTCTTTAGAGAATCCTCAACCATATTTCCATCAACAGGACTCTGAACATGAGCATCTACACCAACATGGCTTGGGATCGGTTCTGAAGGTAAATCAACATCATCATTACCCATTCTTACCGACTTTTTTTCCCTTTCAGACTCATGCTGAACATTTTCATCCTCACACATTGGAGTAGGAGGATCAACAAGTTCCTTTTCCACAATAGGGTCAACAGGCGTAGCACTAACATAGTCCCCTTCTCCAGGGTCCACATTCACATCCGATTTCTCAAAAGATGGGACATGTGTATTCTCGGTGTCCATGGGGCAAGATGAAGCATCATCAGCCCCCCATGTCTCAGACTCCTCAACAGATACAGAAGATTCAGAATCAGATATGTCAATGATTTCAGAAATTTTTACAAAGATTTTTGGATTCCACGTTCGAATGACAACCTTGTGGTCTCGGGGCACCTCCACACTCATCACTTTTCCCAAAATCTTCTTTCGCATCAGTTTTTCAAAGTGAATGTGAGCGACATCCACCCAAGATAGGTCTAACCTCCTTCCAGTTCTCCGCAAATACCAAAACCAATCTTGAATCGTAACGGGAGTAGGAAATTCTTCATCATCAAGAACTTCATCCTCCAAGGGCATTGGACAAAGAGGAATTTCGAGAATTGGGGAAAAACTCACTAACTCCAAATTTGAGACACCAGAAGAATGCATGTCACTGAGAGTGCCGGAAGATTGTGAGGGAGAGGAAATACCACTGGACGACCCATGTGACGAACGTGGAAGCACTCCCTTTCGTTTGATAGGCAGAGGAGCGGATGGGGAAGCACTTTTCCGTGCTGAGGCGGTCCGACGAGAAAACAGTCAAGGAGGCTGCGATGGTTTATCCGATCGATCTCTTGCCATATCTGATCACGAGGAGAAATCTTTCCACACAAACAAGAAGATTTCAAGAACCCTAGTGAGCGAGATTAGAAGATCTTGGGAAGATTTGATTTGAGAGAGAATAGAGAATAGTGCCTTGGGAACTGAAAGTGAAATAGAGGGAAATAAGTAACGGGTAAGGTAATTAGTAGAAAGCAAACCCGATAGCGCTAGACCCCCGTTCCTTACAATGTTGCAACCTGATGTTGCAACAATTTTCACAACAGAGTGTTCAACATTAGATACGACACAACCCTAGGGCTTGTCGCAATTCTTCAAATCTGGCAGAATCTAGTGGCTTCGTACAGATGTCTGCTAATTGATTAACTGTACCTACATACTCCATGACAAGAAATTTCTTCTCGACCAACTCTCTAATGAAGTGGTGGCGGATGTCGATATGTTTTGTTCTGGAGTGCTGAACTGGGTTCTTGGAGATGTTTATAGCACTCTGATTATCACATAGAATAGTCAGAGTCCCTTGTTCCAGTCCATAATCTGTCAACATTTGCTTTATCCATAAGAGTTGAGTGCAACAACTCCCTGCTGCGATATACTCAGCCTCTGCCGTAGATAATGAAATTGAGTTCTTTTTTTACTATACCAAGAAACAAGGTTGTTCCCCACATAAAAGCATCTTCCGGTAGTGCTTTTTCTATCATCGGTATTTCCTGCCCAGTCTGCATCAATGTATCCCGAAATTAGAGTGTTTGTATCCTTGGTATACCATATACCATAGTCTGCTGTCCCACTGACATACCTGATAATCCTCTTCACAGCAGTGATATGAGATTCCTTGGGACACGCTTGATAGCGGGCACAAACTCCAACACTGAAGCTGATATCTGGTCTGCTAGCCGTTAGATACAAAAGACTACCTATCATGCTTCTGTATAGGGTTACTTCAACATCTCTTCCTCCTTCATCCTTGGAGAGTTTTTCAGAAGTGCCCATGGGCGTGCGGACATGTCTTGCACTCTCCAGACCGAATCTCTTGACAAGGTTCCTTGCATATTTGCTTTGTGATATGAACAGACCATCTGTACACTGTTTAACTTGAAGTCCAAGAAATACATTCAACTCACCTACCATGCTCATTTCAAACTCCTTTTGCATGAGGGTGATAAACTCACGTATCAGCTGTTGTGACATTGACCCGAAGACTATATCATCGACATAGATCTGTGCTACCATGACGCTCGATCTTGTCCGTTGAAGAAATAAGGTTTTATCAGCTCCTCCTCTTTCATACACCTTTTTAAGAAGATATGTAGTTAACCTTTCGTACCAGGCCCTCGGTGCTTGTTTCAACCCGTAAAGTGCCTTCTTCAACCTGTAAACATGATTCGGAAGAAAAGGATCTGCAAAGCCTTTTGGTTGTTCGACATACACTTCCTCATTCAGTAACCCATTCAAGAATGCACTCTTCACATCCATTTGGTGCAATTTGAAATTCAGACTGCATGCAACAGCCAGTAGCAATCTAATGGATTCCAAACGAGCTACCGGAGCAACTGTCTCATCAAAGTCAATTCCTTCTACTTGGTTATAACCTTGAGCAACCAGACGGGCTTTATTGCGAGTAATATTTCCCTTCTCATCTGTTTTAGTTTTTGAATATCCATTTTGTTCCGATGACATTTGTTCCTTTAGGCCTCTCCACTAGACTCCAGACATCATTTTGTTGAAACTGGTTCAATTCTTCTTGCATGGCCGAGACCCAGAAATCATCAACAATAGCTTCCTTCACATTTTTGGGTTCAATGGTAGAGAGAAAACAAGCATACCCGGCCAGATCCCTGTAGTTGACTCGGCTAGCACCTCTTGTCCGGTGACTGTCGTGTACGTCACCAATGATTAGCTCCGGAGGATGATCGCGTATGACTTTTGTGATTCCCTCAGCATCTTGAGCATCTTCAGCCTCTACTTGTGACATCTGAGTGGTAGTAGTATCCAGTGTTGCAACATTTTGTTCAACATTGTTCTGATTAATCTTGATTATTGCAACATCATTTTCAACACGAACCTCATCATCAGTGTTGTCATCTTGAATGCCCTTTTCTCCACTTAGGATGGACTCTCCCTGATCAAAATCATTTACCACCACATTGATAGATTCCATCATGATGTCGGTGCGTTCGTTCAACACACGGAAAGAACGATTTCTTGTATAGTACCCTAGGAAGATTCCTTTGTCACTCTTGGCATCGAACTTCCGTCTTGGTGTACGGTCTTGCAAGATGTAGCACTTGCTACCAAAAATATGAAAATAGGAGACATCAGGCTTCCTCCTTTTCCAGATCTCGTAGGGGGTTTTCTCAGTCCTTGGCCGAAGATATACCCTGTTGATCGTATATCAAGCGGTATTAATAGCTTCAGCCCACCACTTAGCATTAACTTCCCGAGCATTCAGTATAACTCGCGGCATTTCTTGAAGCGTGCGATTTTTCCTTTCAACAACTCCGTTTTGCTGAGGAGTCTTAGGAGCGTAGAACTCATGTCATATACCATGTGCTTCACAAAATTCTTCTCAAACTCTTTTCCGTGATCACTTCGAATCCTGATGATTTTTCCAATGTTGTCTCCTTTTTCAACTTGAAGGCGGATACACAATCTTTTAAAAGCATCAAAAGTGTCTGATTTCTCCTTAAGAAAATCAACCCAAGTGAATCGAGAAAAATCATCAACACATACAAAAATGTACTTCTTACCTCCCACACTCGTTTCTGAAGTGGGTCCAATCAGGTCCATATGCAGCAGCTCCAGAATTTTTGAGGTAGTGATAATCTGAATTTGCTTGTGACTCACTTTCTTCTGCTTTCCCAGTTGACATGATTCACACAACCCTTCTTTCCTCTTCATTAGGGTTGGCATTCCACGAACAGCTCTGGCTTAAGAGATCTTCATTAAGGTCTTGAAGTTGACGTGGCCCAGTTTCTGATGCCATTGTTCAGAAACATCCACCGTGATATTGAGGCACCTGTCAAGATCTTGCAGAAGATAGCAGTTGTCGCTAGACCTCCTTCCGATAAGAATACAAGCATCATCTTCATTAAAAACAAGACATTCATCTTTGTTAAAGCGGACCAGTAATCCTTGATCATACAGCTGACTGATGCTTATAAGATTGGCCTTTAAGTTTTCAACATGCATCACATCCTTTAGTTTCAGTGTTCCTGTCATATTCAGATTCCCTTTTCCAACCACCCTGCTTCTCTGACCATCACCAAACGTAACATGACCTTTGTTGCCGGTAGTATACTCAGCCAGGAGACCCTTGTTCCCCGTCATGTGTCGAGAACAACCACTGTCAAAGTACCACTGATTTTCTGAGAAAGTAACTAATGAGGTGTAAGCCACCATACTTACCAGCTCAGATTTCTTAACCCATTTCATGTTAGTTTCTCGGTTGGGATGAGCAACATTTCTACCTTCATTCCAGTGCTTCATGCGTCTAAAGCAATTCCAGTCATAGTGTCCAACTTGTCTACAGTAGTTGCATATCGGTCGCCTGGGTGTTGAACCTTTTGTTGGACCCTTTGTTGAATCTTTTCCTTTATTTCCTCTTGACTTGCCCTTGTTCCGTTGACTCTGCTTTTCATGCTCCTTAGTAAGGATACCTCTTTTAGGTTTCAAGGTGTGTAGATGACTCCCTCTGTGGTATCCAACTCCTGTTCGATCTCCAGACACCTTACCCATGTTAAGGATGTCATCAAGTTTAGATTTTCCAGAGTTCCATCGGTTAAGGGTGCTTTCCACCTTCTCAGCTCTGAGTAGAGTTCTCTTCAGGCTATTCTCAAGGTTTCGGAGACTTAACTCATTCTTCAACAGTTTGGTTTGAGTCCCATCCCTCTCACTTCTCAGCTTGGAGCATTCATCTTTCAACTTCTTGTTTGCTACACAGATATCCATCCATTTGTTGAACATAATTTGATAAGCCGAGCGGATATCCTCTTCACACACATCTCCTTCACTTTCATTGTCAGAATCCACCTCGGTGTCGTATGTTGTACCAATTGTTATAACATCATGTATCACATTTCCTTGTTTGTAACTGGATGTTGAAGCACATGTTGCAACATTATGTTCAACATGACTGGGAGACTTATACTCAGGCTTGTCTTTCAAGGTGGCAGTGAATGCAACATAGTTGCTAGTTATGTCTTCATCTTCCACACTTCCTTCTGAGTCTTCATCGCTCCAGGTGATGGCTAGAGATTTCCCTTTTTGCTTCTTAAGAGTGTTCGCACATTCGGCATGTATATGACCAAATCCTTCACACTCCCTACATTGTATTCCATTGCCCTTGGTTTTAGAGTCATACCTCTGAGTAGAGCGACTAGCAATCTTTTCACTGGCAGAAGGACCAGACCGCAGCACCTTATTTGCAGCTTTGATGACCCCTATTACTGATCTTTCTCATCATCCTACTGAAGTTTTTGGTGAGTAAAGCAATGTCATCTCCAAGTTCTGACTTATTATCAGATTTGTATGATTCATTCGCTTCAACTTTTAGAGCAACTCCCTTCTCCCTTTTGTTTTGCTTGAGATTCATCTCATAAGTTTGCAGAGAACCCATGAGTTCATCTAATCTCATGGTGGATGTGTTCCTTACTTCTTCTATCACAGCAATCTTGGCTGAAAATTTTTCAGGTAGAGACCTCAGCGTCTTTTCAACTAACTTCTTCTGAGAATATTTCTTACCCAGTTGAAATGCCTGGTTGGCTATATCTCTTAATCTTCCATTGAATTCTGCAACAGACTCGTTTTCGTTCATTCTCAGATTTTCAAATTGTGAGGCAAACATTTGCAGTTTAAAAGCCTTAACCGTGCTAGTCCCCTCATGCACATTTTGAAGAATGTCCCAGGCTTCTTTTGCGTGCTCACATGTTGATATAAGCTTGAACTGCTCTTCATCGACAGCAGTGAAGATGGCATTCACAGCTTTTGAGTTTCCTAAAGCAGCACGCTCCTCTTCAGGATTCCAGTCTCTCACGGGTTTGATGCATTCCTTGCCTTCCTTGTTTACTTCAGTCGGAGGACTCCATCCTTCAACCGTAGCCACCCAAGCTTTCTCATCCAGGGACTTGATAAAGGCTCGCATGGGTGACTTCCAACATGTGTAGATGGATCCGGTGAGTAAGGGAGGACGAGTAACAGATGCACCTTCTTTGGTATTCATGATGAGCATACTGACACACAAGATCACACCCTCTTTGTTCAAGCAAAGAATACGGATGACCTGCTCTGATACTAATTGAAGTTCAGTACGCAGTAAAGAATCTTAAGAACAGCAGAACAACACACATCAAACAGAGACACACAAGACTTGGTAAAGCAGTTCGGTGCACACACCTACATCTGCGGGGCCACGCCCAGAAAAGTAGAATACTTCACTATAATAATCAGAGGATACAAACTCTAATAATCACGCTTCTATAAGGAAGAACACACTCCCCCTTAATACAAACCGTGAGGGGTGATCGCAATCAACGCCGTGAAGTATTCTTGGCAAGCTCCCCTTGCCAGCAAGCTCCCCTTGCAACACTGACTAGATCAACTCCCTTGATCCTACGTGTGTAGACGTCGGCCTCCCTCCCGGAGTTTTCTTCACCAAACTTTTTATCACAAAGTCCGTAACCTAGCCGTCACTGATGCCGAACCCTAATAGCCTTCCCTTCCTGCAATCCACGGTTCAATCAGCATTGATACAATCAAATCTTGATACGGCTGGTCAACTGCAATATCCGCAACGCTTCAACCAGAATGAGATCCCTCAGAATCCGTAGGAGATCGTTGTAAGGATATCGCCGACTAGAATCTCTCCAACCGTCTTTCAACAAAGGTAACTGAGAGATATAAATAGCCAATCAAATTTTTAATAATATCAATCAATATAAATACCAGAACTGTTAAAGATAGAAACTTAAGATCGCGAGGACTCCAGGCTTCGGATCCACGTATACCTTGAACAACCAAAGCCGCCTATAGACACAGCATATTGAACATCATGGTTCAACATACTGTTCAACAATTTATCCAACAAGGTAAGCTGAGTCGATTCTCTCCTTCAGATTTCAGTAGCTCAGGTGCAACAAAACGTTCAACAAAAGACCCAACATCTTCCAGATAACTCGTCTTATCAGAGTGCCACATATGACAATGCGATCATCAATAATGCATACATAAATGTCATGAATAAAACCTAACAGTTTTAATTTGGTGGAACTTTGGAGTTGCATTTAATTATGGAGCATTATGTGTGCTGCCCAGCACGTGCACATTGGGCCTGCTAGTGTATTCGTATTGTAATTCTCTTTTTATTTTGTAACACTCGCATCCTGGGGAGCGGGGCGTTAAGTGTGTGCTGAATAATTTTGCTCAATAAGCACATTTATACTCAGCGTGCACAACAACGGCAACAAAACCATTCTATTCGTAAACAGACCTGAATGCGAACAGGCTTGTGTCCAAAGGCGTGAAAAACTAAAGAGCAAGGGTTTGATTTTGGCCAAAGAAATTCAGTTATTTCATTGATCAATAGAGGCTAGAAGATTTCATGCATAGATCAAAAGAAGATCTACGGTAGAGCAATAGATTTTTGGGATTTTGTTGCTCTAAGATTGTCAAAGGACTAATTAGTGCATCGTAAAGTCGGTAAGAAATTAATTGGTGCTAATTAATTGGGAATTTATTACTATTTTCAGAGATTGATTGATGAAATGTTATGTTGATACATGATTGCGGATAAATTACGAAGATTGAGATGGACTTATTAAAAAATGAGCAGACTGTTGAAGAAGAGGATCAACAATCAAATGTAAATTTTGTGATTGTTAACTGAAAATTTTACTATAAAATAAAGTAAAAAATTAATTGATTATTTTGGTATGTGTTAATTAATAATTGAAGTTAATGTAGAAAGCTCAGATGTTAAAGAAGATTTTACAAATGATTTCACAACTAAAAAAATTTCAAAATTAAAGACGGTCTTGTTAATTGGATAAAGTCCGTCGATAGTGCACATGTGATTGTGATTATTACAAAATCATCAAATATGAGTACACCGGGAAATAGAATCCTAACGCATTACTTTTGTTGTGAAAGAAGCGAGAAAGTATCGGGCACACAGGAGGGAGAGAAAGTTCAAAAAAGAAACTAGAAGCAAGAAGTGGCACTGTCCCTTCTCGTTGAGGGCTAATGGGTTGGGCAAATATAAGTAGAGTTTGATAGTTGTCTATGTCATTCACAACCATACAATCGTGAGTTCCTAGAGGGACATTCATAAGTCGGGAGGTTAAGAGGGGTGGAGATGGACACATTGAGACTTATCTAATAGCTTGGTAAAGCCAAGAGAAATCTTGAAATATCTGAAGAAAAAGGATATGGACACTACCACTACAATTAAAACTATATATAATGCCAGACAGAGGATGAAAGCAATGGAAATGGCTGAAAGAACTCAAATGCAGTACCTACAGAAGTGCTTGAATAAGCATAATTATATTGAGTATCATGAAGTGGATGAAGAGACAATGGTTGTGAGGAATTTTTTGTGGGCACATCGGCAGTCGGTTGATTTATTACGGAAATTTCTAGAAATTCTAATTATAGACTGCACGTATAAAACCAACTGATGACAGCTACCATTGTTGGAGATTGTTGGAGTTATCTCCACAGATATGACGTTCGCAGATGTATTTTGTTACTTGGAAGCCGAAGGATTGCTACATGTGGGCATTGGAAAAGTTGAGGTCATTGCTAGATGGATACACGATGCCAAGTGTTATTTTGATAGATCGAGTGCTTGCACTTATGAATGCCATCAGCCATTTATTTCCCTCTACACAACACCAATTATGTAGATAGCACATATTGAGAAATTGTATGATCGAAAAGTACACCGTAGAGTGGGGTGAATATGGTGATCGACAAATTAAAAAATGCGTGCAACACACATGCAGATAAAATCACAGAAAGCACAGCCAATCACAGATAACACCAGATGTACCCTGCTTCAGTCGAATCTCGACCTACTCCAGTAATCCCCAAAATCCACTAATAGATTAATCAGTCTCAACACGCTTACATACACTCAAAACTCGCAAATCTTATGCTCCACGATCACAAGCTCCATAGACCCGCAAATCATATGCTCGACTGAACTAACCTAATTAGATAGACTCTGTCTCAATCCACGCCACGTGAATCAAGAATCCCAGAACTACGCCCCATAGCTCTCTCTCACCACAAAAAATAATATAGAATAGTATAAGGATCAAATCACACTACACCACAAAATTTTAATAAAAAGTTCATAGCGCTCAGTTTGTAACGTCGATGTGTTCTCGTCGATCTGCTCATAGACTACGCCGCAATGGCTCTGATCATACGTCAATAGGAGGTCTATGCTGAAAAAAGGGCTTCACGAACTTTTAGGATCCTTGTTCGCTATGTCTTGGGGTCCTTGCGAGAGTGCACTTGATTTTCTCTCCCTGTTTTATCCTTGACCGCAACTGTGTTGACGGGATTTTGATTATTATTTTTCCTATATGCAAAGAACCAAACAATTGGAATCAATATATTATAATAAAAAAACTTACCTTTGTATTGGTTTTCAACTCTTCATTTAAATAAAAGACCCGGGTATTATTTTCTCAGCCGCATGCACTTTTAGGTAGGGGTGGCAAAATTGACCCGACCCGACCCGACCCGACCCGAACCCGGCCTCTTGGGTCGGGTATGGGTAGGGGCCAATCCGGGTCGGGTCGAATTCGGGTCAACCCGACCGACCCGGATAAAAATCCGGGTCGGGTACGGGTTTGACCCCTCGACCCGGTTGACCCGAATTCGACCCGTATTTTCACTCTTTTCACCCTAACCCGACCCGGACCCGACCCGAACCCGACCCGAACCCGACCTTTTTTGAAAAATAAACACTATTTCACACCAAACCCGACCCGAACCCGACCCGAACCCGACCCGTACCCGACCCGTAAGACAAACAGGGTCGGGTACGGGTCACCCGGGTTACGACCGGGTCGGGTTCGGGTATCCGAACCCTGACCCGAATTTAATTCGGGTCGGGTTCGGGTTTACCCTTATTCGGGTCGGGTCAAACCTGACCCGACCCGAACCCGACCCGACCCGCCCGTTTGCCACCCCTACTTTTAGGGCATGTTTCTTTTGGTGAAAGTGGATTGGGATTTACTGTTGTGAATAGTAAATCCATGTTGGATTCTTGAGGAGAGAGAAATAGCGTTTTGTGTTTCTTTTGGAGGAAAGTGTGTTGGAAAGTTGGTTTGGGATTTGTTTGTGGGTCCCACACTAAAGTTTTGTATTTATTTGGGTTAAAATGTGTTTGGGATTGTTGGATGAGGATTGTTGGGATTTGGTTATGGTGTTATGAGGTGAGAATAACCCCATATGGACATATGAAGTAGAAAAATCATTTAATTAACTAAACTAATAACTATTAGTTAACTAACTATTAGCTATTAAATAAATATCTATTAAATACGCATAATTAAATCCCACTTATCAAAAATAAATATTAAAATACCGAATTTAATAATTAAAAAAATTAATTAATTTCATTATTGGGCTATTAAATATAAACGAAGGCAATCCCGGCAAAGCAAGCACCAGAACAACTTAGACCATTGTATTTCCAACATTCATAAATTATAAAAATAACAAATGAAAGGCAGAGAACACATGCAACTGAAATCACATTCCTATTCAACAGAACACATTAATCCAGCATATACAAAATACTTATAGTATCCATAATACAATCTCATTATGCATAACAAACATCCAGTTATAAAGTGTTACATTGTACACAACCTAACATCAAACACTCTTGTGTATAATCAAAAATAACAAAACTAACATCAAACCTAGGAGCGTAAACAAAACCAACTTCTCGGTGTCCATTCTCACCGTGGTCCGCTCAAATCGCCCCACGAGCATGGTCAACCGACCCTCTATCTCTAAAAGTCGCCGATCAAAGAACATAGTGGAAGAGGCAGCATTGGTGGGGCCTCTTTCAATCTCATCCAGCAACTGCAGTATCACATAAGTGTACCAGTCCAAGTGTGGTGGATCCTTCCATTCGTAGAAGTTGCATCTATTCACGCGGGATGGACAGCTCCAAAAGCGCCTGCCAGGATTTTTTCGGGTCCATGATGTCCGCCTGACAACCTTCAGTCCACAGTAGGAAAACTTGCAGTCATCATCAGTAGGAGCCAACTCATCGCCTGCAGCAAATCTGGGTCTAGATTGAATAGAAGAGCTGGAACCGGTGCTCATTTGAACCTTGCATGAAATAAAAAATATTAGAATGAATAATGATTTAAAGAGATATAATAATGCGATGAAAAATGGGGGAAGCAGCGTACCTACGGAAATTTACAACACCAGTGAAAGATGACATCATCTGGCTTAATTCAGAAGTAAAAGATAAAAGGAAATATCGTAATATAGACAACGCAAAAACCCAAACGAAACAAAGATAAAGCTAGAATAAAGAAGATACAATTAAAATATTACTAAATTAAAGCCCTCAGGTAAACATGGTTTTTAGCCATAAGTTATGTATTAGGCGGTTGCTCATTATGAATGAACCTTCTCGCCAAATACCAATTTTTTCTTCATAACCGAGGGACAACTTGATCAGCATATATATGTTCATCATCATCGGGCCAAAACATATATACATTGCCCATTGGTTCAGTTTTTGGGGCATGTCTCAATGTTGCTACTGGGGTTTTTGTGATACATAAGCCCTCAGGAAGAAAGTTAATTTATCAATAAATCATGGTGGTCATAAGCAGTTGCTCCATCACATATCAGCCCCTCAAAGGTAATGGAAGCATCAAGCCTATAACCAACTTTTTTTTGCATAACCAAGGGACAAAGGGATCAAATATTTATCGTCATCATTGGACTATAGGGAACCAGCTACACGGAGCCATAAACATAACAGCTGCACAAATGCACATATGTAGCAATGCCCCAAAAAAACTGAAACCCCAGCAGCAGCAATGAGCAAAGCCCCAAAAAACTTGAAACAAGGTGAAATGCACATATGTATCAAAAAACCTCAGCAGCACCAATTGACCAATGTCCCAAAAAATTGAAACAAGGAGAAATGCCCATATGTCTCAAAAAACCATAGCAGAAACAATGAGCAATGCCCCAAAAATCTTGAAACAAGGTGACATGCACATATGTTTCTTCAAACCCCAGCAGAAACAATGAGCAATGCCCCAAAAATCCTGAAACAAGGTGACATGCACATATATTTCTTAACACCACATCAGCAACATTGACAAATGTCCCAAAAAACTGAAACAAGGATAAATGCACATATGTATCAAAAAAACCACAGCAGCAACATTGAGCAATGTCCCAAAAAATGAACCAAGGTAAAATGCACATATGTATCAAAACACCCCAGCAGCAACATTGACAAATGTCCCAAAAACTGAAACAAGGAGAAATGCCCATATGTCTCAAAACACCACAGCAGAACCAATGAGCAATGCCCCAAAAATCCTGAAACAAGGTGACATGCACATATGTATCAAAACACCCCTACAGCAACATTGATCAATGTCCCAAAAAAACTGAAACAAGGAGAAATGCACATATGTATCAAAACACCCCAGCAGCAACATTGACCAATGTCCCAAAAAACTGAAACAAGGATAAATGCACATATGTATCAAAAAACCACAGCAGCACCATTGAGCAATGTCCCAAAAAAATGAACCAATGTGAAATGCACATATGTATCAAAACACCCCAGCAGCAACATTGACAAATGTCCCAAAAAACTGAAACAAGGAGAAATGCCCATATGTCTCAAAACACCACAACCGAACTAATGAGCAATGCCCCAAAAATCCTGAAACAAGGTGACATGCACACATGTTTCTTAACAACCCAGCAGCAACATTGACAAATGTCCCAAAAAACTGAAACAAGGAGAAATGCCCATATGTCTCAAAACACCACAGCAGAACCAATGAGCAATGCCCTAAAAATCTTGAAACAAGGTGACATGTACACATGTTTCTTAACAACCCAGTAGCAACATTGGCAAATGTCCCAAAAAACTGAAACAAGGAGAAATGCCATATGTCTCAAAACACCACAGCAGAACCAATGAGCAATGCCCCAAAAATCCTGAAACAAGATGGCATGCACATATGTTTCTTAACACCCCAGTAGCAACATTGACAAATGTCCCAAAAAACTGAAACAAGGAGAAATGCACATATGTATCAAAACACCCCAGCAGCAACAATGAACAATGCCCCAAAAAAATCTGAAACAAGGAGAAATGCACATATGTATCAAAACACCCCAGCAGCAACATTGACCAATGTCCCAAAAAACTGAAACAAGGAGAAATGCACATATGTATCAAAACACCCCAGCAGCAGCAACATTTACCAATGGGGATTAAAGGGAACCATCGTAGCAAGCCATCCAATGCGTAAGTATGTAATAAAAAATCCCTTCATTCGTTCCTCATTTTTTTACCATCATTGGGCATATTTTGGATTGCACATTTCTTTTCATTCATCAAAAAAATACGATAGCCTACGCAATCAGATAATCTCAACAGATCAAGCATAAGAAATAGCCGCAAGCACACAAGCCCAGCAATCTGGCATCAACGATCTGCTCCCATATGAACCCATGGCATCATCACAACAAAGCTAAATTTGATAGAGAGCCTAAGAGATTATACCTCTTCGATAATATCACAAAATTTGATAGAGATCCTGACGACCGAAGTTAGGGTTTTGCTCTGAGCTTCACCGACGAACCGACCAAGCTTGGCACACCCTCTTCAGAGCCTACCAAGAAATCAAAGCCAGCAACCCTCAGATCAGCCCTAGGCAGCAAAGGAGGCACCCAAAACCCTCGGAAAGCAGCAAGAAGAGCTAGGGTTTTTTTCGCTACCAACCAAATCCCGCGCAAACGAAGGTGAAAGGAGAGGTTTTCTGACCGTGTGGGCCCCAGATCTAGGATTCTCAGCAAAATCCGTGTGATTTCGGGGGATTTCAGCCGAGGATTTTGGCCTCTCCACGTCAGAACCATGGCGACGAGAAGTTTCGCAGCGGAGTCGCCGAAAGAAACAAACGAGAGGAAATCAAAAGAAGAAAACGAGTGAACAGTGAAGGAAGTGACGCGTAAACAATGTCAAAAATTCACTTTCCAACCCAAAGTCCCCGAAAAGAAACATGCCCTTATCCCTTGCATTTAATATCCCTGCAGGCTCAAAACACGAGAGCTTTCTGTTGCTACCAAAACACAAAAGAGGACTCAATAAAGAGATGATTAAACACTGAACTTATCTCATAATCTCTTCTCCTCTAATTACTTTCTCATAATCTCTTTTCAACAACCCACCAGCCGCATGAAAACAACTTGGGAGATGGGTTCAGTTCGGCCTCTTCTCCTTTGATTTAGTGCAAGCAACTTTAATCCTTCCACTCTCTCCTAGAATTTGTGGCCGCCCAGATTGATGTGTGTGTTTTTTGTAGCCTGCAAACAAACACAAATGAGAAAAGGTTAAAAGTTCAAGAATTTAAATAATTAAGCTTTGGATCTCTCTTTTGTGTTTCATCTCGTCTCTCTCTCTCCCTCACAATTTGCACAAGCACAACCGGAAATATTTTGGAGAGGGGTCAGCTGTTAATTGGCCGGCCTTGTGTTATTAATAGGATACTTAGAAAACACTAATTTGTCTATTTACAAAAATGTCCTCCGAACTTTCGTATCATATAACTAAGCCGTTTTAGACTCATCCGAAAATTTCTGTGGCTTTCTCATTATCTCCTCCATAATCTAAGAACAGCAGAACAACACACATCAAACAGAGACACACAAGACTTGGTAAAGCAGTTCGGTGCACACACCTACATCTGCGGGGCCACGCCCAGAAAAGTAGAATACTTCACTATAATAATCAGAGGATACAAACTCTAATAATCACGCTTCTATAAGGAAGAACACACTCCCCCTTAATACAAACCGTGAGGGGTGATCGCAATCAACCCCGTGAAGTATTCTTGGCAAGCTCCCCTTGCAACACCGACTAGATCAACTCCCTTGATCCTACGTGCGTAGACGTCGGCCTCCCTCCCGGAGTTTTCTTCACCAAACTTTTCATCACAAAGTCCGTAACCTAGCCGTCACTGCTGCCGAACCATAATAGCCTGCCCTTCCCGCAATCCACGGTTCAATCAGCATTGATACAATCAAATCTTGATATGGCTGGTCAACTGCAATATCTGCAACGCTTCAACCAGAATGAGATCCCTCAGAATCCGCAGGAGATCGTTGCAAGGATATCGCTGGCTAGAATCTCTCCAACCGTCTTTCAACAAAGGTAACTGAGAGATATAAATAGCCAATCAAATCTTTAACAATATCAATCAATATAAATACCAGAACTGTTAAAGATAGAAACTTAATATCGCGAGGACTCCAGGCTTCGAATCCATGTATACCTTGAACAACCAAAGCCGCATATAGACACAGCATGTTGAACATCATGGTTCAACATACTGCTCAACAATTTATACAACAAGGTAAGCTGAGTTGATTCTCTCCTTTAGATTTCAGTAGCTCAGGTGCAACAAAACGTTCAACAAAAGACCCAACATCTTCCAGATAACTCGTCCTATCAGAGTGTCACATATGACAATGCGATCATCAATAATGCATACATAAATGTCATGAATAAAACCTAACAGTTTTAATTTGGTGGAACTTTGGAGTTGCATTTAATTATGGAGCATTATGTGTGCTGCCCAGCACGTGCACATTGGGCCTGCTAGTGTATTCGTATTGTAATTCTCTTTTTATTTTGTAACACTCGCATCCTGGGGAGCGGGGCGTTAAGTGTGTGCTGAATAATTTTGCTCAATAAGCACATTTATACTCAGCGTGCACAACAACGGCAACAAAACCATTCTATTCGTAAACAGACCTGAATGCGAACAGGCTTGTGTCCAAAGGCGTGAAAAACTAAAGAGCAAGGGTTTGATTTTGGCCAAAGAAATTCAGTTATTTCATTGATCAATAGAGGCTAGAAGATTTCATGCATAGATCAAAAGAAGATCTACGGTAGAGCAATAGATTTTTGGGATTTTGTTGCTCTAAGATTGTCAAAGGACTAATTAGTGCATCGTAAAGTCGGTAAGAAATTAATTGGTGCTAATTAATTGGGAATTTATTACTATTTTCAGAGATTGATTGATGAAATGTTATGTTGATACATGATTGCGGATAAATTACGAAGATTGAGATGGACTTATTAAAAAATGAGCAGACTGTTGAAGAAGAGGATCAACAATCAAATGTAAATTTTGTGATTGTTAACTGAAAATTTTACTATAAAATAAAGTAAAAAATTAATTGATTATTTTGGTATGTGTTAATTAATAATTGAAGTTAATGTAGAAAGCTCAGATGTTAAAGAAGATTTTACAAATGATTTCACAACTAAAAAAATTTCAAAATTAAAGACGGTCTTGTTAATTGGATAAAGTCCGTCGATAGTGCACATGTGATTGTGATTATTACAAAATCATCAAATATGAGTACACCGGGAAATAGAATCCTAACGCATTACTTTTGTTGTGAAAGAAGCGAGAAAGTATCGGGCACACAGGAGGGAGAGAAAGTTCAAAAAAGAAACTAGAAGCAAGAAGTGGCACTGTCCCTTCTCGTTGAGGGCTAATGGGTTGGGCAAATATAAGTAGAGTTTGATAGTTGTCTATGTCATTCACAACCATACAATCGTGAGTTCCTAGAGGGACATTCATAAGTCGGGAGGTTAAGAGGGGTGGAGATGGACACATTGAGACTTATCTAATAGCTTGGTAAAGCCAAGAGAAATCTTGAAATATCTGAAGAAAAAGGATATGGACACTACCACTACAATTAAAACTATATATAATGCCAGACAGAGGATGAAAGCAATGGAAATGGCTGAAAGAACTCAAATGCAGTACCTACAGAAGTGCTTGAATAAGCATAATTATATTGAGTATCATGAAGTGGATGAAGAGACAATGGTTGTGAGGAATTTTTTGTGGGCACATCGGCAGTCGGTTGATTTATTACGGAAATTTCTAGAAATTCTAATTATAGACTGCACGTATAAAACCAACTGATGACAGCTACCATTGTTGGAGATTGTTGGAGTTATCTCCACAGATATGACGTTCGCAGATGTATTTTGTTACTTGGAAGCCGAAGGATTGCTACATGTGGGCATTGGAAAAGTTGAGGTCATTGCTAGATGGATACACGATGCCAAGTGTTATTTTGATAGATCGAGTGCTTGCACTTATGAATGCCATCAGCCATTTATTTCCCTCTACACAACACCAATTATGTAGATAGCACATATTGAGAAATTGTATGATCGAAAAGTACACCGTAGAGTGGGGTGAATATGGTGATCGACAAATTAAAAAATGCGTGCAACACACATGCAGATAAAATCACAGAAAGCACAGCCAATCACAGATAACACCAGATGTACCCTGCTTCAGTCGAATCTCGACCTACTCCAGTAATCCCCAAAATCCACTAATAGATTAATCAGTCTCAACACGCTTACATACACTCAAAACTCGCAAATCTTATGCTCCACGATCACAAGCTCCATAGACCCGCAAATCATATGCTCGACTGAACTAACCTAATTAGATAGACTCTGTCTCAATCCACGCCACGTGAATCAAGAATCCCAGAACTACGCCCCATAGCTCTCTCTCACCACAAAAAATAATATAGAATAGTATAAGGATCAAATCACACTACACCACAAAATTTTAATAAAAAGTTCATAGCGCTCAGTTTGTAACGTCGATGTGTTCTCGTCGATCTGCTCATAGACTACGCCGCAATGGCTCTGATCATACGTCAATAGGAGGTCTATGCTGAAAAAAGGGCTTCACGAACTTTTAGGATCCTTGTTCGCTATGTCTTGGGGTCCTTGCGAGAGTGCACTTGATTTTCTCTCCCTGTTTTATCCTTGACCGCAACTGTGTTGACGGGATTTTGATTATTATTTTTCCTATATGCAAAGAACCAAACAATTGGAATCAATATATTATAATAAAAAAACTTACCTTTGTATTGGTTTTCAACTCTTCATTTAAATAAAAGACCCGGGTATTATTTTCTCAGCCGCATGCACTTTTAGGTAGGGGTGGCAAAATTGACCCGACCCGACCCGACCCGACCCGAACCCGGCCTCTTGGGTCGGGTATGGGTAGGGGCCAATCCGGGTCGGGTCGAATTCGGGTCAACCCGACCGACCCGGATAAAAATCCGGGTCGGGTACGGGTTTGACCCCTCGACCCGGTTGACCCGAATTCGACCCGTATTTTCACTCTTTTCACCCTAACCCGACCCGGACCCGACCCGAACCCGACCCGAACCCGACCTTTTTTGAAAAATAAACACTATTTCACACCAAACCCGACCCGAACCCGACCCGAACCCGACCCGTACCCGACCCGTAAGACAAACAGGGTCGGGTACGGGTCACCCGGGTTACGACCGGGTCGGGTTCGGGTATCCGAACCCTGACCCGAATTTAATTCGGGTCGGGTTCGGGTTTACCCTTATTCGGGTCGGGTCAAACCTGACCCGACCCGAACCCGACCCGACCCGCCCGTTTGCCACCCCTACTTTTAGGGCATGTTTCTTTTGGTGAAAGTGGATTGGGATTTACTGTTGTGAATAGTAAATCCATGTTGGATTCTTGAGGAGAGAGAAATAGCGTTTTGTGTTTCTTTTGGAGGAAAGTGTGTTGGAAAGTTGGTTTGGGATTTGTTTGTGGGTCCCACACTAAAGTTTTGTATTTATTTGGGTTAAAATGTGTTTGGGATTGTTGGATGAGGATTGTTGGGATTTGGTTATGGTGTTATGAGGTGAGAATAACCCCATATGGACATATGAAGTAGAAAAATCATTTAATTAACTAAACTAATAACTATTAGTTAACTAACTATTAGCTATTAAATAAATATCTATTAAATACGCATAATTAAATCCCACTTATCAAAAATAAATATTAAAATACCGAATTTAATAATTAAAAAAATTAATTAATTTCATTATTGGGCTATTAAATATAAACGAAGGCAATCCCGGCAAAGCAAGCACCAGAACAACTTAGACCATTGTATTTCCAACATTCATAAATTATAAAAATAACAAATGAAAGGCAGAGAACACATGCAACTGAAATCACATTCCTATTCAACAGAACACATTAATCCAGCATATACAAAATACTTATAGTATCCATAATACAATCTCATTATGCATAACAAACATCCAGTTATAAAGTGTTACATTGTACACAACCTAACATCAAACACTCTTGTGTATAATCAAAAATAACAAAACTAACATCAAACCTAGGAGCGTAAACAAAACCAACTTCTCGGTGTCCATTCTCACCGTGGTCCGCTCAAATCGCCCCACGAGCATGGTCAACCGACCCTCTATCTCTAAAAGTCGCCGATCAAAGAACATAGTGGAAGAGGCAGCATTGGTGGGGCCTCTTTCAATCTCATCCAGCAACTGCAGTATCACATAAGTGTACCAGTCCAAGTGTGGTGGATCCTTCCATTCGTAGAAGTTGCATCTATTCACGCGGGATGGACAGCTCCAAAAGCGCCTGCCAGGATTTTTTCGGGTCCATGATGTCCGCCTGACAACCTTCAGTCCACAGTAGGAAAACTTGCAGTCATCATCAGTAGGAGCCAACTCATCGCCTGCAGCAAATCTGGGTCTAGATTGAATAGAAGAGCTGGAACCGGTGCTCATTTGAACCTTGCATGAAATAAAAAATATTAGAATGAATAATGATTTAAAGAGATATAATAATGCGATGAAAAATGGGGGAAGCAGCGTACCTACGGAAATTTACAACACCAGTGAAAGATGACATCATCTGGCTTAATTCAGAAGTAAAAGATAAAAGGAAATATCGTAATATAGACAACGCAAAAACCCAAACGAAACAAAGATAAAGCTAGAATAAAGAAGATACAATTAAAATATTACTAAATTAAAGCCCTCAGGTAAACATGGTTTTTAGCCATAAGTTATGTATTAGGCGGTTGCTCATTATGAATGAACCTTCTCGCCAAATACCAATTTTTTCTTCATAACCGAGGGACAACTTGATCAGCATATATATGTTCATCATCATCGGGCCAAAACATATATACATTGCCCATTGGTTCAGTTTTTGGGGCATGTCTCAATGTTGCTACTGGGGTTTTTGTGATACATAAGCCCTCAGGAAGAAAGTTAATTTATCAATAAATCATGGTGGTCATAAGCAGTTGCTCCATCACATATCAGCCCCTCAAAGGTAATGGAAGCATCAAGCCTATAACCAACTTTTTTTTGCATAACCAAGGGACAAAGGGATCAAATATTTATCGTCATCATTGGACTATAGGGAACCAGCTACACGGAGCCATAAACATAACAGCTGCACAAATGCACATATGTAGCAATGCCCCAAAAAAACTGAAACCCCAGCAGCAGCAATGAGCAAAGCCCCAAAAAACTTGAAACAAGGTGAAATGCACATATGTATCAAAAAACCTCAGCAGCACCAATTGACCAATGTCCCAAAAAATTGAAACAAGGAGAAATGCCCATATGTCTCAAAAAACCATAGCAGAAACAATGAGCAATGCCCCAAAAATCTTGAAACAAGGTGACATGCACATATGTTTCTTCAAACCCCAGCAGAAACAATGAGCAATGCCCCAAAAATCCTGAAACAAGGTGACATGCACATATATTTCTTAACACCACATCAGCAACATTGACAAATGTCCCAAAAAACTGAAACAAGGATAAATGCACATATGTATCAAAAAAACCACAGCAGCAACATTGAGCAATGTCCCAAAAAATGAACCAAGGTAAAATGCACATATGTATCAAAACACCCCAGCAGCAACATTGACAAATGTCCCAAAAACTGAAACAAGGAGAAATGCCCATATGTCTCAAAACACCACAGCAGAACCAATGAGCAATGCCCCAAAAATCCTGAAACAAGGTGACATGCACATATGTATCAAAACACCCCTACAGCAACATTGATCAATGTCCCAAAAAAACTGAAACAAGGAGAAATGCACATATGTATCAAAACACCCCAGCAGCAACATTGACCAATGTCCCAAAAAACTGAAACAAGGATAAATGCACATATGTATCAAAAAACCACAGCAGCACCATTGAGCAATGTCCCAAAAAAATGAACCAATGTGAAATGCACATATGTATCAAAACACCCCAGCAGCAACATTGACAAATGTCCCAAAAAACTGAAACAAGGAGAAATGCCCATATGTCTCAAAACACCACAACCGAACTAATGAGCAATGCCCCAAAAATCCTGAAACAAGGTGACATGCACACATGTTTCTTAACAACCCAGCAGCAACATTGACAAATGTCCCAAAAAACTGAAACAAGGAGAAATGCCCATATGTCTCAAAACACCACAGCAGAACCAATGAGCAATGCCCTAAAAATCTTGAAACAAGGTGACATGTACACATGTTTCTTAACAACCCAGTAGCAACATTGGCAAATGTCCCAAAAAACTGAAACAAGGAGAAATGCCATATGTCTCAAAACACCACAGCAGAACCAATGAGCAATGCCCCAAAAATCCTGAAACAAGATGGCATGCACATATGTTTCTTAACACCCCAGTAGCAACATTGACAAATGTCCCAAAAAACTGAAACAAGGAGAAATGCACATATGTATCAAAACACCCCAGCAGCAACAATGAACAATGCCCCAAAAAAATCTGAAACAAGGAGAAATGCACATATGTATCAAAACACCCCAGCAGCAACATTGACCAATGTCCCAAAAAACTGAAACAAGGAGAAATGCACATATGTATCAAAACACCCCAGCAGCAGCAACATTTACCAATGGGGATTAAAGGGAACCATCGTAGCAAGCCATCCAATGCGTAAGTATGTAATAAAAAATCCCTTCATTCGTTCCTCATTTTTTTACCATCATTGGGCATATTTTGGATTGCACATTTCTTTTCATTCATCAAAAAAATACGATAGCCTACGCAATCAGATAATCTCAACAGATCAAGCATAAGAAATAGCCGCAAGCACACAAGCCCAGCAATCTGGCATCAACGATCTGCTCCCATATGAACCCATGGCATCATCACAACAAAGCTAAATTTGATAGAGAGCCTAAGAGATTATACCTCTTCGATAATATCACAAAATTTGATAGAGATCCTGACGACCGAAGTTAGGGTTTTGCTCTGAGCTTCACCGACGAACCGACCAAGCTTGGCACACCCTCTTCAGAGCCTACCAAGAAATCAAAGCCAGCAACCCTCAGATCAGCCCTAGGCAGCAAAGGAGGCACCCAAAACCCTCGGAAAGCAGCAAGAAGAGCTAGGGTTTTTTTCGCTACCAACCAAATCCCGCGCAAACGAAGGTGAAAGGAGAGGTTTTCTGACCGTGTGGGCCCCAGATCTAGGATTCTCAGCAAAATCCGTGTGATTTCGGGGGATTTCAGCCGAGGATTTTGGCCTCTCCACGTCAGAACCATGGCGACGAGAAGTTTCGCAGCGGAGTCGCCGAAAGAAACAAACGAGAGGAAATCAAAAGAAGAAAACGAGTGAACAGTGAAGGAAGTGACGCGTAAACAATGTCAAAAATTCACTTTCCAACCCAAAGTCCCCGAAAAGAAACATGCCCTTATCCCTTGCATTTAATATCCCTGCAGGCTCAAAACACGAGAGCTTTCTGTTGCTACCAAAACACAAAAGAGGACTCAATAAAGAGATGATTAAACACTGAACTTATCTCATAATCTCTTCTCCTCTAATTACTTTCTCATAATCTCTTTTCAACAACCCACCAGCCGCATGAAAACAACTTGGGAGATGGGTTCAGTTCGGCCTCTTCTCCTTTGATTTAGTGCAAGCAACTTTAATCCTTCCACTCTCTCCTAGAATTTGTGGCCGCCCAGATTGATGTGTGTGTTTTTTGTAGCCTGCAAACAAACACAAATGAGAAAAGGTTAAAAGTTCAAGAATTTAAATAATTAAGCTTTGGATCTCTCTTTTGTGTTTCATCTCGTCTCTCTCTCTCCCTCACAATTTGCACAAGCACAACCGGAAATATTTTGGAGAGGGGTCAGCTGTTAATTGGCCGGCCTTGTGTTATTAATAGGATACTTAGAAAACACTAATTTGTCTATTTACAAAAATGTCCTCCGAACTTTCGTATCATATAACTAAGCCGTTTTAGACTCATCCGAAAATTTCTGTGGCTTTCTCATTATCTCCTCCATAATCTAAGACCATAGTTTATGTTTCATAGTATCATGAAAAATTTGCAAAATGACCAAATTGCCCTTTTACACCCAAAGTGTCATTTATCTCCAAAATGACCAAAATGCACTTTTGATTCTCCGAACTCTTTTCAACCTGAAAACACTTAACAAACACATTAAAATAATTCATGAAGGTTTGTTATCATCAAACAAGAAATCCTAGACCGTTGTTTCCAACAGAAATGTCTTGGCCAAGTGCAAGAAATTGTTTGAAGATAACGAAAAATAACAAGCTTTCATCTCTAGCTAGAATTTATTAGTCCTGGCACGTAAGGAGGATGACTATACTGTAAAACTGGAGGAAATGGATGGAGAAATTTCAGTGATTACCCAAAGGCCTTAAGCAATGTGAAGACATCTTGGCTGTAAAAGTATAAGGAGAAGTTCTTTTCGGTATGGACAGATAGCAATCTTCACTTTGGCAATGTCACTATCAATAGAGCGGAGAGTGCACATGCTAAGCTTAAATGACACTTGGGTTACTCGGCATGTAGCTTTTCCTCTTCTTGGTCAACCATTCATGCTTTATTAGAGTTGCACCATATCGAGATCAATGCCTCATTCGAGAAATCTAAGATCTTAGTGCAACATAAAATGACGGGACACTTATTCAGAAAGCTGATAAGATTTATCTCATCTATGGCGATGAAGATAATTTTTATGCAAGCTGCTCAGTCTGAATCTATTGGGACAGAACAAAACGCATGTGATTGTCTAGTAAGAAGAATATATGGAGTACCATGTGCCCATGAGATTGATCAATTCGAAAGGAAAAATCGTCACATTCCCTTAGATGCAATTGTTGGGAGATGGATATGCCCTCGAGGCAATTTATCTCTGTGTACGCGTACAAACGTCTTGTTCAAAATAACAGTAAGCTGTTTAGTAAGAGTTACTTAAGTTAATAATAATGTAGTCGACATTAGAACTTAGGTAAAGTCCTGAGACTTAATACGAGGTTAAACAAGTATCGAAATGAGGATCTCGATCATGGAGAATTGTTTGACCGTTAGTAGCATAAGTCTAAAATTGTTTGTGGTCGTAGATGTTTCGGGAAAAGGATATCAAAACATCAGATATGCCATTGTGTCTTTGTCTTCACCATGGAGTGGTGACGATGAACTCATGGTCGTTCAATTTGGGAAGTCGGAGACAGGACCCAGGTGCTCATTGGAGAATGAGTTGACTGAACGACCCAACGAGAGTTATCACGTGGTTAAACATAACAAATCTGTCAATGATAACTCTCAGTGATAATAGGCTAGTTGGTCCTTAGACTTGAGGTTATTGTATGAACCTGTACATGAACGGTGTCACTTTGATTTCTAACCTAGCTTCGAGACAAGGCCCGTTGAAAGGTCTTTGGTTGGGTGACACTTGAAGCGTGCGAGAAGAGTATTGACCAAGAAAGGATTTGTCTCTCTCGTTATGGGGAGTTAGTGTCGCATGTGCTGGTTCGGTCTTGATGGAAATTGAATTCCACCCCAAGTGATTTTGATGATGAGCACACCAAATGAAGCTTAGTGTACTAACTACACTACAATTAAGTGTGCAGGATATGCGAAGTTTTACTCATACTCAAAGAAGCGCAATCTATGCTCAAAGACAAGGACGAATATGGCTAAAGATCAAATGATGAAGCTCAAAGCTCAAATAGAACAAGAAGCTCAAGTGAAGCTCACATCTACTTCATCAAACTGATCAAGCTTTCGAAGACGTGTCCTAAGTCTATAGTGAGTGTGTTGTGTCTTTTTAGGGTATTGTTAAAGCCAAATCATATAGACAAACACACACACACACACAAACGATTTGAAAATATTTTTGAATATCTTTTAAATCATCTTCAAAAATGTTTTTGAGAGCTTTCTCTAGTCATCTTATAAATTCCGTAGTGAAACTCCACACACCCTGGAGTTAGCTACCTGTCTGACTAGCTGTGTCGCAGGAAAAACTCCTCTGGGAGTCGACTACCAAAGGTAGGGAGTCGACTACCAGCTGAGAATCAAGATTTCCTGAAACACACTGGGAGTCGACTACCACTCCTAGGGAGTCGACTACCAGCTGTCAAAGTTTGACATTTTTGACTTGAATTTTGAAATATCGTTGAGCAATTTTCTCCATGATTTTTGGGTCAAAAGTCAAATATTTTTGAAATTCGAATTCTCAGTTTTGTCCTATAAATAGAGGACCATTCTTATTGAGAAAAAATACAACAACTATAGAATTCAAAATCTCTCGTGCAAACGCTCTAAAGTTCTAAGCTCTCATTCTTTCTTTGGCCAATTCTATTTTATTTGTGATTTTACAAAATTCTATTATTATCTTTAAAGATCATATTCTCGTTTTATTGGCTAACTGTTTTTCAAATCCGTATTACTTTTCTCTTGATTTTTGTTTAAAGTATTTTTGAAAAACATTAGATCTAGATCACAAAGAATTCATTCGTATCTTTATGTGATCTAGAATCTTATTCTATCAAGCCACTACACGCAATTTTGTCTATCATTGTTTGGCTATAGAATCTGGGTGTAAAACCAATCTCCACCAATTTATTGTGGTGAATTGGATATCGATTTTTATTGTGTTATTGTTGGAACACTAGACAAGTCTAGGTGTTGCCAGTCGGAAATCCTGGTCAAGACTAGGTCGTTGGAAATCCTAACGAGTGGAGTTAGGTACTTGTATTTGCCAAAGCAGATAGTGGAAAATCTCGTACCGGATTGGTCGGGGACTGGATGTACCCAAGAGTTGTGGGGAACCAGGATAAAAATCCTTGTGTCTGCGATTGCTTATATGCGTTTGTTTATCTTTGCCCTTACTTTATTATTCGCTAATTGTTATTCATCTTTTGAAAAGATCAACTTACTTTTATCCGCTGTAAATATAATATTTGTATTTCTTGCAATCTTATCTGTGCTTATAAATACTCTGGGAGTCGACTACTGTTCATAGGGAGTCGACTACCTGCTGTGAAATTACTCTGTGTATTTCAAGATTATTTTGTTGATTAAGAACCAAGCGTAGATCGCTCTACTTGGTTTCTTAGGCAACATTAGAAGGACGTTTATTAACAATCGAAAAAGGTTACTATTTCCACAACACTATTCAACCCCCCTTCTAGTGTTGTTTGCCATCCACAGGATCCAACTAAAGACAACAGGTATTTAGTGAAAAAACTTTGGCCCAAGTATGTTGGAAGAAGTCCAACATTATTTGACTAAAGACCAATGGAGACTAACCAAGTTCAAGCTATTAGAGTTGACAGTTTGACCGAATCCTAGGCTTGACTAGGCGACATAGTTTTGACGAGGGGACTAAAACTGCGATATTCATCACAGACACAGTCAGGGTGGTCCCGACAATACTTATGTCAATAAGTTAACCACATAATTATGATACCAAAACAGGGACGTCACTTGCTGCTTGTGATCCATATCGTCTGGGGTTTCTAGTGAAGGGTTTTGCCAGACCCTCAGGGCTCAGATCTGTGCCTGTCCTAAGTCGGACAGACAACCGAGGGGAAATCATGCACATCGAAAATATGAAAACTATGATACACATTTAGTGAGCCCTAAGGCGAGCCAGAACCTCGCCAAGATCTATGGCAACTTGGGGTGGATCTGACCACCCCAAGAGGGATCTAGCCTACTGCGACATTGTTAAAATAATTATTCTAAAAAGCTACTAACTGACATACCCGGAATCTTGGCCTTGGGACATGCAAGATGTACCGCACCACTTCTTTCGCTCCTCATAGTCGAGCCGCCTTGCACCCTCGAACCGATCTACCCGAGCCGCCTCCGAGCTGATCACTTGCCGAAGAAAGTTTCACTTAAGCAGACTCGCGTCAAAGACGTCTAGATCTGATCCAAACCTCCTCGTAGTCTTGCTAGGACCCGACAGGAGGATAGGAAGAAAAGGAGGAGAGGAATATTTAAGTTCACGAACGAGCGTGCTCAAAAGTTAGGGGCTTCTCAAATCAATCACTTGGTGCACTCTACAATGAAGAGGGGGCACCCCTATTTATATAGGGAGTCGGATCCTCCCTTTTCGTCATGCGCAATATGGGACAAAGTTAAATGAAGATGGATTTAATTAAGTTAATGAAGTTAGTAGGCCTTTCTCAAAGGCCCAATTTAAATGAATTAAATCTCCATCACCATTGAACTTCAGACACCATATAAGATATCATTTCGAAGAGCTTAAAATGGTGAGCGCGTAGGAACAAACGGCGAGTCAATCCGACGTCGTTTGACCCCCTCAAACGTGGTCTCAAAGTTAGCAAAAAACCACAAAAAACGCACAAGTCCTAGCCGCCAAAAAATCTCACTAAACCATAGGGTTTAGTGGGCCCACGGGTGCAGCGTGTACCGCACGCGCTTCGAGGCGCGTGCGCTGCATGTGCCTCTAAGGCACTGGCGGGTCCGCCCGCTGAAGCGGGCGGACCTGCCCGCTGCTACGGGTGCCCACCCGCATGAGCGGGCGGGCCTGGCACCTGCCCGCTCAGCGGGCGGCCCGCTCAGCGGGCGGGAATGGGCTCCGCCCGCATAGCGGGCGGGCCCAGCCCGCCCCGCTTGGGCTTGGGCGCCCAGCCCAAGTGGGCTGGTTCCCTTTGGATTTTGGCTGGGGTCACCCCAACCTATTTGGGCTGACCCCCTTGCGCTGGTTTCAGTCCAAACTATTTGGGCTGACTGTTTGGCTCTAATTTGTGCATTTGGACTCCGTTTTTGACGCGGTTTGAACCTGCGTTTAGACCGGTATGATCCCGTCATACAGGTAACCTTTCCAACACATTTATTCCATTAAAATTATCTTAAACAATTCACGAAACATTTAATCTAGTTTGCATCACATGCAAAATTTGTTCCCTATTAAACTTGAACTCACAACTAACTTATGGACTTAAGTATTCCATTTCATCGAATGAATTCCTCTTAATGTTCTTCCTATTACTAAGACGTGGATACTACTCGGTGTGAGACCATACAGCCTGACCCTACTACAGGTTGGGGCTCGAAACCCCTAGACGACGGTAATCACGAGCAGCAGGCGTTGTCCCTGATTCAGAATCATACTTACGTGATCGACCCATTGACGAACGTGTCGTCGGGATCACTCTGACTGTGTCAGTGATGAATTCCGCAGTTTTAGTCCCTTCGTTAAGACTGTGTCTCTGCATGGCCTAGGGTATGGTTTACCGTCAACCCCACTAGCCAGCATCGGTCAGTATATGTTGGATCTGGATCCTAGCCTAGAGGGGGGGGGGGTGAATATGCTAATAAAAAATATTCGTGCAACCCACGAACAATCACACGCAGTTGTAAGCACATGCAGGGTAAAAGATAAGCAGTCACAGAGTACGCACAGATATATCCTGGTTCGGTCGTCCCCACGATCTACTCCAGCCCCAAAAGCAACTACTAGATAGATATGTAATCAAGGTACAGCTACAATGAGTCAAGAGCCCCAACTCAACTCTCACCTAGCTTGTACGCACCCAGCATGCTCTACACTATCAACCTGGTCAGATGATGTCACCCTTGACGAGCCCCAACTCGTCAAGACCCCAAAAATATCACAATAGTGGTAAAGTTTCCTGTACAGAGATCGATACACTAGTATACGAATATAAAGAGTAAAGATCTTAGATATGCTCAGTACGTGTCTGTGTAGTCATCTCTGTCAATCAATATGTCGTAAGCTTCAGCCTGATACAAACGGTGTCTCGATCTGACTCCTGGATCTCAAGATATGGCTCGATGAACTTGAATGGCAATTTGGTCCTTAATTCTGCATGCAAATTCCACGTCTGCTAGGCTCCTTGGAATTTATTGCTTGAGTACAGGGATGTTGAAACTCCCTTTATTGAAAATAGTGAAGGAGAAAAACTTTGATGGCTTCGACACCCATGAGTTCACAACGACAAGAAGAAGTCGGCATCAGGGGAGTCTCCAACGGCGGAGGAACCTCCTCACGGCAGAAGTGTAAAGTTCGACGGCAGTAAGATCTTGGCGTGCGTCGATGTGGAGATGAGGACAAAAACTGTTAGCGTGGGCACGACGACATTCAAAGGAAGTATGACGGTGATGTGAGCATGACATGATGGGAGAGGCTCGGGATCTTCAGCTTGATCGACTGTGGCCTAGGGCATGAAGACTTCGGTAGCTTTAAGTTGAACGACGATCAGGAGAGCTTCACGGTGGCGGCTAGGTGGAAGGGCTCCGACAGCGAGGTTCTAGTCGGTTACGAGCATAAAGTGTTGACGACGTCGTCTTGTTGTGGAGGCTAGAAGATGGCAGCCACCCCCACGAGCGCTCAGGCTCGGCGTTGATGACAGTAGGTTGCTTGCAGCCTGAGGATGGACTAGACAACAAACAACACCTCGCGATCTGAAGGTGCGTCCTTGTGTTGATGAAGATGGCAATGAGATGTAGCTCCGGCCTCGATGAAGAATTCTGGCAGCGACGTGTCGGGCTTTGGCAGCACATGAGAAGACGATGATGATGGCTGCCGCAAGAGGTTTGGCAACTAGGGTTTTGCGTGGATGCGTCGCCTTGTGAGTATTAATTTTTGGGCCGCCTCCTTTTTTATTTTCGGTTCTCACCCTTCTTGTGTGCGCGTTGATGGATCTCCAAGCTTTTGTATGGGAGATGGCAATGGAACTTGGTTGAAGCTTTTGGCCTTGGGAAGGAGACTTGCGGCTATGGAGTTTTTGCTTGAGGATCTCAATGTGTGTTGCAATGGAAGATGATGTATTGGCCGACTCTCTAGCCCATGTGAGATGACAGCTTATATAGTTTGTGGCTAGGGTTTGGAAATAATGTGGCTAGGCCTTTTTGGAGAAGAGGTGTGCGGTAAGGATCGAGTCAAAAAATGACAATGGCTATGATGAGGGCTAAAGGATTTAGCCCAAAGGATTTGGTCTCATCCATCTTGATATGGACTTTAAGTAGGAATATGACTTGATAGGAACTTCAATTGACTTGGATTGATCTATCCCTCTCTTTAATTGATTTGGTCAAATCCCCTTGGACCCAAATTGACTCATCTCTTCTCCTCATTTGACCAAGTCCACCATGCTATATGAATAGCTCTTTGACCAAGTCACATAGGAATGTGTATAGAAATTTGTCCAACGCATTGATTTACGTTCTCGCCATTCCTGCAAGCACTTAACACACACATCAAATCGTTCACAAATGTTTGTTATCATCAAACAATAAGTCCTAGATCGTTGTATCCAACATTCTCCCCCTTTTGATGATGACAAACCTATACAAGTGTAACGACTGGTTTTCATGTATCTGGATTTATTATATATAATATATGCTTTGGTGGATTTTCTCCTCATGTGTGGTTTTCGTCTCCGTAACTTTCATTTTCGATCGTTTCGTCGTGTTTTCTCGTTTCTTCCTTAGGATCGTCGATTTCGGAGTAAGTCATTCGTGACGGGCTTCATAACGGTCGTATCTTACTGTTAGATCAAGCCTAGGAGTCTTAGGAATCGATCCCGGAGCTTCGCGCTCCGTATCGGAACTTTTGGTGCACGTTAGCCGGTTTAAGAAGGGGTACCGACCGACTAGATGACGATCCAGTCGGTCGGCAATCCTTCTTGAACCGACTAGTTGGCTTTTTAAATTGTTCAGGAGTTACTGTTTATCGTTAGTCGGTCTAAGAAGGTTGGTTGACCGACGAGGTTGCAAACTAGTCGGTCAGCAATGCTTCTTTAACCGACTAACTCTTCAACTAATTTTTGGTATCAATACTGTTCACTCTTAGTCGGTCTAAGAGCGTTCATCGACCGACTAGATGTCAAACTAGTCGGTCAGTATTTGTTCTTCGACCGACTAAATCTGAATCCTATTTTCATTCAGAAGTCACTGTTTACACTTAGTCGGTCTGCGTTGGTCGACCGACCGACTAGATGTCAAACTAGTCGGTCAGTGGTTACTCTTTGACCGACTAATCTGTGTTAAAACCCTAATTTCTGGGCAGCCGCTAGCCCATCCTATAAATACCCCTCCCAAACGTTTTCTTCTTCCTCCACTCGACCCAAAACCCTAATTTCTCCCCTTTGAGCCCCCCATCTCCCTCAAGCCATTATTCCTTCATCCCAAGCTCATCCTCCATCATCCAAACCATCCCTTGTCACAACCCATCTCTCATCTTCCCCAAACCTTCATCAAAACCCCAAAAACCACCTCCAAACCCATTTCTCCAGATTTTTCCCTCATTTCCAGATCTGAGCCGGATCGTTCTTCCGTTGCCGTGGTTGCTCGGTATCGATCCTCCGCCTCTTCATGGTAATACTCGATTCCTTTAGTTTAAGCATAACCCCCATTGACATGTGTGAAACCCTAATAAAATGGATTATTAGAAAGTTAGGGTTCTAATAAGAAATCGATTTAGAATCATTGTTCTAATGATTGTTTTGCCATAACAGCGATCTATTCCGTAGTTAGCTTGTGACGATCTTCATTTCTCGTCAACCCCGGTATCAGGCAAGTGAAACTTGCATCTCTTGAATTGGGCCATGTCTTTGGCCATTTAACTTGCTTTAGCGTAAAAGAGACTAAACGGTGAAAGGATAGCCGTTTAGACGCCCTTGACCTAGCTTGACAACGAAGCTTGGTCCGTCACCCTCATCATGCTTGTATGTCACATTTACTTTAAATTAACGGTACGCGAATATGTTCATGTCATCGCATTTTGCCTGTCACGTTTAAATTCAATTAACGGTACGCAATTATCTGTTCCTGGCATTGCATATTGATTTGTCATCGTGATTGCGTAGCACACGCTACAATGCTATTATTTTCCTGGCTCGTGTTCCAGAAGCGAGCCCTGTAGTTGGAAACCCCAACGCTCGACACATATGGGTGGGGTAAGAGATAAGCGGCCACCTGAGCCCCGAGTTGGCCTGATCCGCCACTCCGGCCAGCAGGAGAAATCTCTAGTGTTCAAGTGATTAATAGTGATACGAGATAAGCGGACTGAGCCACGAGCTGGCCAGCAGGTGGACTCTCTATGCACTAAGTGATAAGTGATAAGTGATAAGTGTTAAATGATAAGTGATTAGTGATTTGGTAGCTTTTGCTACATCGTGCGTGCTTGCCTCTCTTTAAAACTGTTGCATCATACCTAACTGCCATGTCATTGCTTAATATTAACAATTGCTAGGTTGTTAGTTACTTTCGGTTTCCTTGCTCAAGTCTTTTAGACTTGCTGACATGTGCCCCTTTCTCTTTTGGGTGACGCATGTTAGACCTTGAGCCCGAGTTACTTGCTGAGGGTGAGGTGTTTGCGGACGCTGAGCTTGCGCCCGTGTTGGACGAGGACTTCGTAGACACTGGAGATCAGTCTTAGTGTCTACGTCTAGTTTTGTTAGATCTTTTGGGTTGTCGGTGTGTGGCACCTAGTTTGATACTCTGTTATATTCGTCTTTTGTTTGGCCTTGTTCTGGGCCTTTAGACTCTTTCTTTTAGCCTGGTGGCTTTTCTGTGATGTTGAATATTTTGTGGACAAACTGTGGGATTGGTATATCATATTCTTCTCATATTATTATTATTATTGTTGTTTCGTTTGCAATTACAGGGCCTGCTTATACTAAATTTACGCTTATCAAGCGTGCTGCTTCACAGCTCCACGTTTGAGCGGACCTTCTCACGCCTCGCCTCCATTTAAGGGAAGCGGGTCGTGACAGGTTTAGTGGTGGCCCATGCAGGTCCTTCTGTAATTGCAATTATCGGGATAACGATAATAATACAAGATTTTCCAACAAATAAGTTCGACATCGGAGCCCTAAGCTATGAGTCTAATTGTTTCATTTTCTGTGTCATTAGATGGCAGGAAGGCGAATCACCCGTGGTGGTGGTAGTGGTGCGCCCCCTTATGACGAGGAGCCTGAGCGGGAGCCCACTAATGGAGAGATGATGCGGATGATGTTGCAGATGATGCAGGTTCAGCAGGGTGTGCTTCTGCAGGTACAGAATGCTTCGGTGGCTCGAGCTGCTCGGGTGGTGGAACCCCCTCGCCCTGAGCCCGGGGCGAAGCAGTTCAGAGAGCTGGGTCCTGCATATTTTGATGGAACCGAAGGTCCACTAGCTGCTGATGAATGGATGAGGAATATCAAGGACAATCTGAAGATGTCCAAGGTCAACGAAGTTGGTTGGGTTGACTTGGCGAAGCGCCAGCTGAGGGATAACGCCAGGAATTGGTGGGATGCTGAAGAGAAGATGTTGGAGGAGCCGATCGTCTGGGCTACCTTCAAGGCCAGATTTGATGGTGAGTTCTTCCCGAAAGCTGCCAGGGAAGAGATGCTCGAAAGCTGCCAGGGAAGAGATGCTGCATCGTTTTATCGATTTGAAGCAAGGAAGCTCGTCGGTGGACCGATATCACCAAGAGTTCATGAGGCTGAGTCGGTTTGCACCAAAGATGGTGCAGGACGCTGAGGAGAGAGCTCAGAGGTTCCTGCAGGGACTTGATTTGGAGCTCCAGAGTTTTGTGACCTCTTCTGACCGGGAATCTTATCAGAAGGTTTTAGTTGCAGCCAAGAGGCAGGAGCTGCTCGTGAACCAGAGGAGGGGGTCTATTGTTGGTGCTGGGAAGAGGCCTGTGGAACAGGCGAGAGCTGTGGTTAGACCTGGATTTAGGTCGAACCAGCCTGCTCAGTTTAAGAGGCCAGGAGGGCCCGTTCGGAGGACTTGCCATTTCTGTGGCAAGGAGGGCCATATCAAGGAATCGTGTAGGAAGTTCTTGGGGCAATGTATTGCCTGTGGAGATCCCGCCCATGTTCTCAGGGAGTGCCCGAGGTTGAAGCAGCCTTGGAAGGCACCTATTGCTGCCCCGCCGTTGCAGCAGAGATCCCCGGTGCCCGCTGGTCGTGGGGTACCCCTTGTTCCGCAAGGGCATGCCTTTCGGCAGGCTGTTCCGCCAAGGAGGCAGGCATTTCTGATGACCGAGGAGGAGGTTTTGGCCATGGATGAGGTCATTGCAGGTAACTTTCAATCTAGTTGTTCCTTCCCTAATTGGTTGATTGTTAAAATTATGTTGGTTGCTTGTGTATGAATGCTGCTAGAATAAGATTTGATTGATTAGACTGTTTGTTAGGTGTGATTTTGGTTTGCACGTTCCCTGCCCGAGTCCTCTTTAACTCTGGTGCATCGATGTGCATTTTGGCCCAGAGCTTCGTGGAGAGGCATTCCTTGTCGACGTCCTCTCTCTCCAAGAGTTGGAACATCGTTACAGGGAATGGAGTAGTCACGGTGCATCGTGGGTGCAGTCCATGCTCTGTGGTGGTTTGTGGACATGAGCTTTATGCTGATTTTATTGTCCACAACATCACCAACTACGATGCGGTCTTTGGGATGGTTTGTCTTGCGAGCTTCTATGCTACGATCGACTGCAGGAGGAAGAAGGTGGTGTTCGAGATTCCCGGACATCCAGTATTTGAGTTCAGTCGTGGTAGCAGTTCGCTTGGTCCTGTCAGATTTCGGGCCAGGCCGGAGGAGGTTGTGGCTATGCAGATGGAGATGGAGTGGCCAGCTGTGGTGCGAGACTTTGGCGACGTCTTCCCCGAGGAGATGTCTGGTTTGCCACCTGATCGAGCTCTAGAATTTTCTATTGATCTTGTTCCGGGAGCGCAGCCGATTTCGAAGGCGCCGTATCGTATGGCACCTGCAGAGTTGGAAGAGTTACGGAAGCAGTTGGATGAGCTTTTGCAGAAGGGTTACATCAATCCTAGTGTGTCTCTGTGGGGAGCACCGGTGTTGTTGGTGAAGAAGAAGGATGGTTCGCGTCGTATGTGCGTGGACTATCGGGAGTTGAATGCGGTGACCATCAAGAATAAATACCCGTTGCCTCGCATCGATGATATTTTTGATCAGCTTGGAGGTTCGAGGGTGTTTTCTAAGTTGGATTTGAGGAGTGGTTACCATCAGTTGAAGGTGAAGAAGGGAGATGTTCCGAAGACAGCGTTCAGGACGAAGTATGGACACTATGAGTTTGTGGTTATGCCTTTCGGCGTAACTAACGCGCCTGCAGTTTTCATGAATCTGATGAACCTGATTTTCTACGACTTTTTAGATAAGTTTGTCGTTATCTTTATTGACGACATTCTGATCTACTCGAAGTCAGAGGAAGAGCATGCCTCGCACTTGAGGATGGTATTGGAGATTTTGAGGAAGCATCGGTTGTATGCTAAGTTTTCGAAGTGCGAGTTCTGGCTGGATAGAGTTGCTTTTCTCGGGCATGTGGTGACTGGAGATGGTATTTCTGTGGATCCCGAGAAGATTAGGGTCATCAGGGAATGGCCCGTTCCGTCGTCAGCTTCAGAGATCCGGAGTTTCCTTGGTTTGGCGGGATATTATCGTCGTTTCATTAAGGACTTTTCCCGTATTGCTGAGCCGATGACCAGATTACCGCGGAAGGATGTACCTTTTGTTTGGTCGGGTGATTGTGAGAGTGCTTTTGGTGTTCTGAGAGAGCGTCTGACGACTTCCCCTATTCTTGTTGTGCCTGATCGCAGCGGGGGATTTGAGATCTTTTGCGATGCTTCTGGCAAGGGTCTCGGTTGTGTGTTGCATCAGCACGGGCATGTTGTGGCTTATGCGTCTCGTCAGCTTAAGGTTCATGAGAAGAATTACCCGACGCATGATTTGGAGTTGGCTGCCGTTGTGTTCGCTCTTAAGATTTGGAGGCACTTCCTGCTGAGTGAGAAAGTGAAAATCTTCACCGATCAAAAAAGCTTGAAGTATATTTTTACTCAGAAGGAGCTGAACATGCGACAGTGTCGATGGTTGGAGCTTATGGCGGATTATGAGATTGATTTGCAGTATCACCCTGGCAAGGTGAATGTGGTTCCAGATGCTTTGAGTAGGCTTCCCGCGGTGATGATGTTGACCTCGCAGTGGAGATTGCAGCAGGATTTTTGCGAGTCCGGAGTGGAGATTGTCCTTCCTGGGAAGGATTCGTCGTTGATGTACAAGCAGGTACAGTCGACGATCGTGGATCGGATTAAGGCAAGTCAGGCCGGAGATCTGAAGTTGGTAAGGATTCAAGGGCAGGTGGAAGCCAGTCTGCGGACTGACTTTTTGATTCATGAGGATGGCTCGCTGAGGTTTGGAGCCAGGCTGTGTGTGCCAGCTGGGGATATTAGAGAGGAGTTGATGGTGGAGGCGCATAGTTCACCGTATTCTGTGCATCCTGGTGGCACCAAGATGTACCAGGATCTTCGTCTGAATTATTGGTGGCATGGCATGAAGAGGAGTGTGGCACGGAGTGTGGCCAAGTGTTTGGTTTGCCAGCAGGTGAAGGTGGAGCATCAGCGTACGGCCGGGTTGCTACAACCGCTTCCGATTCCGGAGTGGAAGTGGCAACACATCACTATGGATTTCGTGACTGGACTACCTCGGAGTCCGAAGCAGAATGACGCGATTTGGGTGATCGTAGATCGATTGACCAAATCCGCGCACTTTATTCCGTTCCGAGTGGGACAGTCCACTGAGGCGCTAGCAAGGAGATACATGGAGGTAAAATTCTTTTACTCTCCGTAGATACATGGAGGTAAAATTCTTTTACTCTCCGTTTTATGTCCTTTTCCTAGTTTGGATAGTGATGTAACGTGAATCGTGCAGGAGGTCGTGCGACTTCACGGAGTCCCCGTGAGTATCGTGTCTGACAGAGACACGAGGTTCACATCTCAGTTCTGGCAGAGTTTGCAGAAGAGTTTGGGTATGCGTCTGAGTTTCAGCACGGCGTACCATCCGCAGACGGATGGCCAGTCCGAGAGGACGATTCAGATTTTGGAAGACATGCTGAGAGCGTGCATGTTGGATTTCAAGGGTTCGTGGGAGGACCATCTACATTTGGTGGAGTTTTCTTACAACAACTGCTTCCAGGCGAGTATTGGCATGGCGCCTTTCGCCGCTTTGTATGGGAGGAAATGTCGATCGCCATTAAGTTGGGATGACGTTGGTGATCGGGAACTGTTGGGACCTGAGATGATCGTGGAGGCCGTGGATATCGTTAGGAATATTCGGGAGAGGTTGAGGATTGCTCAGGACCGTTTTAAGCATTGGGCGGATGCTAAACGTCGTCCTTTGGAGTTTCAGCCGGGCGACCATGTGTTTCTGAGGATTTCCCCGAATCGTGGAGTGATTCGTTTTGGGAAGCGAGGGAAGTTGAGCCCGCGATACATTGGACCATTTGATGTTTTGGAGAGGGTCGGCGAAGTAGCTTATCGCTTAGCCTTGCCGCCATCTTTGGAAGGAGTCCATGATGTTTTCCATGTGTCGCAGCTTCGTCTATACATCAGCGATCCGTCTCATGCCGTGGATTTCTCGGAGATCGTCGTTCGCCCAGATTTGACGTATGACCAGCATCCAGTGCAGATTCTGGACAGGCGTCAGAAGTCACTTCGAAACAAGGTTGTCAAACTTGTGAGGGTGATGTGGCGACACGGCTCACCTGGAGAGTCTACTTGGGAGAGAGAAGATGAGATGCGAGAGCGTTTCCCACTTTTGTTTCCGGGCACGTGAGTGTTTGGAAATTCCGAGGACGGAATTTTTCTTAAGTTGGGGAGGATGTAACGACTGGTTTTCATGTATCTGGATTTATTATATTATAATATATGTTTTGGTGGATTTTCTCCTCATGTGTGGTTTTCGTCTCCGTAACTTTCATTTTCGATCGTTTCGTCGTGTTTTGTCGTTTCTTCCTTAGGATCGTCGATTTCGGAGTAAGTCATTCGTGACGGGCTTCATAACGGTCGTATCTTACTGTTAGATCAAGCCTAGGAGTCTTAGGAATCGATCCCGGAGCTTCGCGTTCCGTATCGGAACTTTTGGTGCACGTTAGCCGGTTTAAGAAGGGGTACCGACCGACTAGATGACGATCCAGTCGGTCGGCAATCCTTCTTGAACCGACTAGTTGGCTTTCTAAATTGTTCAGGAGTTACTGTTTATCGTTAGTCGGTCTAAGAAGGTTGGTTGACCGACGAGGTTGCAAACTAGTCGGTCAGCAATGCTTCTTTAACCGACTAACTCTTCAACTAATTTTTGGTATCAATACTGTTCACTCTTAGTCGGTCTAAGAACGTTCATCGACCGACTAGATGTCAAACTAGTCGGTCAGTATTTGTTCTTCGACCGACTAAATCTGAATCCTATTTTCATTCAGAAGTCACTGTTTACACTTAGTCGGTCTGCGTTGGTCGACCGACCGACTAGATGTCAAACTAGTCGGTCAGTGGTTGCTCTTTGACCGACTAATCTGTGTTAAAACCCTAATTTCTGGGCAGCCGCCAGCCCATCCTATAAATACCCCTCCCAAACGTTTTCTTCTTCCTCCACTCGACCCAAAACCCTAATTTCTCCCCTTTGAGCCCCCCATCTCCCTCAAGCCATTATTCCTTCATCCCAAGCTCATCCTCCATCATCCAAACCCTCCCTTGTCACAACCCATCTCTCATCTTCCCCAAACCTTCATCAAAACCCCAAAAACCACCTCCAAACCCATTTCTCCAGATTTTTCCCTCATTTCCAGATCTGAGCCGGATCGTTCTTCCGTTGCCGTGGTTGCTCGGCATCGATCCTCCGCCTCTTCACGGTAATACTCGATTCCTTTAGTTTAAGCATAACCCCCATTGACATGTGTGAAACCCTAATAAAATGGATTATTAGAAAGTTAGGGTTCTAATAAGAAATCGATTTAGAATCATTGTTCTAATGATTGTTTTGCCATAACAGCGATCTATTTCGTAGTTAGCTTGTGACGATCTTCATTTCTCGTCAACCCCGGTATCAGGCAAGTGAAACTTGCATCTCTTGAATTGGGCCATGTCTTAGACCATTTAACTTGCTTTAGCGTAAAAGAGACTAAACGGTGAAAGGATAGCCGTTTAGATGCCCTTGACCTAGCTTGACAACGAAGCTTGGTCCGTCACCCTCATCATGCTTGTATGTCACATTTACTTTAAATTAACGGTACGCGAATATGTTCATGTCATCGCATTTTGCCTGTCACGTTTAAATTCAATTAACGGTACGCAATTATCTGTTCCTGGCATTGCATATTGATTTTTCATCGTGATTGCGTAGCACACGCTACAATGATATTATTTTCCTGGCTCGTGTTCCAGAAGCGAGCCCTGTAGTTGGAAACCCCAACGCTCGACACATATGGGTGGGGTAAGAGATAAGCGGCCACCTGAGCCCCGAGTTGGCCTGATCCGCCACTCCGGCCAGCAGGCGAAATCTCTAGTGTTCAAGTGATTAATAGTGATACGAGATAAGCGGACTGAGCCACGAGCTGGCCAGCAGGTGGACTCTCTATGCACTAAGTGATAAGTGATAAGTGATAAGTGATAAGTGATAAGTGATAAGTGTTAAATGATAAGTGATTAGTGATTTGGTAGCTTTTGCTACATCGTGCGTGCTTTCCTCTCTTTAAAACTGTTGCATCATACTTAACTGCCATGTCATTGCTTAATATTAACAATTGCTAGGTTGTTAGTTACTTTCGGTTTCCTTGCTCAAGTCTTTTAGACTTGCTGACATGTGCCCCTTTCTCTTTTGGGTGACGCATGTTAGACCTTGAGCCCGAGTTACTTGCTGAGGGTGAGGTGTTTGCGGACGCCGAGCTTGCGCCCGTGTTGGACGAGGACTTCGTAGACACTGGAGATCAGTCTTAGTGTCTACGTCTAGTTTTGTTAGATCTTTTGGGTTGTCGGTGTGTGGCACCTAGTTTGATACTCTGTTATATTCGTCTTTTGTTTGGCCTTGTTCTGGGCCTTTAGACTCTTTCTTTTAGCCTGGTGGCTTTTCTGTGATGTTGAATATTTTGTGGACAAACTGTGGGATTGGTATTTCATATCCTTCTCATATTATTATTATTATTGTTGTTTCGTTTGCAATTACAGGGACCTGCTTATACTAAATTTACGCTTATCAGGCGTGCAGCTTCACAGCTCCACGTTTGAGCGGACCTTCTCACGCCTCGCCTCCATTTAAGGGAAGCGGGTCGTGACAACAAGATTTGCACTGAACGATTTAAACAATATCAACGTGACATGTGTGTAGTGTAGTGTAGTGTAGTGGAGGGTGTCTTCATAGAAATTAATACATGATGTTCAAGCACACAAGCATGCAACACAATAACAATTGTATTTCTGGCATGCTCCCCCTATTTTCATGCTCCTCCTAGAACATTTATTCACCCCTTGTTGTACCACAAGTAATACCGACTTGTAGTACCACAAGTAATACGAATACCTAAATCACCAAATCTTCCAATATTTCTCCTCCTTTGTTATCATCAAAAGCATATTTATGAAGTGAAATACATACCACATGCAAAAGAAAAGAACATTATAAATTATATCTAGCATTTGCATGTCGACATTCATATAATTAGCACTTCAAATACAATGAAAATCATAATTTTGAATTCAACACCATCGTGTAAGTGCAATTATTAAACATAGAAGTACAAAGGGAGATACTTTTACAAATTCAACCAAACCAATCCACATTTTCCAGATAACTTTATATCACCTAGGATTGATTTTTCCTACCTCATTAAAAATGAGTTCAAGGTATCACACCCCAAAACATAGCCTATAAGGACTCTTAGATGAGGGGTTGACATTGCTTGACGAGTAAAAACACCAACGCTAAAGATTACCCATAAAGCATATGTTGGATACTCGTGAGTAGTGTAATTGCCATGAATTGTATCCATTTTGCATACGGAGCTATTTCTATGTATATTTTTTTCATATCAAATATTTTGTGCTCAATTTTTATTCATGGCAATACACATCATATCCCTTAGATTTTCAGTTATTACTCATCCTACATTCACTTTCCAATATTCATAAATAGTATCTCCAAATGTACAACTAAGTTTAAAATTCGTGGAAGTGAAAGTAGGTGTAGAAATCATATTATCAATTCATTGAGCATGTCATGGCTATTATGAAATGAAACATGCACATGTAGCCATAACAATAATACTGCAATTTTTACATGGATATGATTATCATTCATTTGTATCACTTGAATGATGTAAAGAGAAAGATATGCATTAAGCCCATTTTTTTTCTTTTTGTCTTATTCATTTTTTTTTTGATTTTTCATCTATAAAGAACTAAACAAGCTAGAATCAATCAAACAAGCACACAAAATAAAATAAATCAAGCATACAAAAAGTGGAAAAAATAATGCTATGACGGTATGCGTTAAGTTCAAAGAGGAAGATATACCTCCACGTCGTCATTTGGCTAAGGAACTAAATAAATGAAGCATTCAATCTATGGTTCCTAGCCAAGTCTCCACCTCACCTACACGGTAGATGATATGTGTGACCTTGGAATCCAACAAGGTCCACTCCCGTTAGTCATCAAATCTTTAGGAACCCATATTTGCTTGAACTTAATGTTCTTGTTCCTATATTTGCAATAATACGAGATATGACCAACGCAACCACATGTAGAGCACTTTGCATGAAAATTTCCAACCTTTGTTATTTCAATGTGAACTTTTCTATATTTTGATTTTTAACATTTTTAAGACCATATCCTAGTCCTCGCCTATTATTGCCATAAAGTTGATTTCCAAGAATAATGTCCAAATTTTGTTTTCCTTTAGAAAATTTCTTTAATGACAATTCTAGACTATCGACTTTGGATTTCAAATGCGCATTTTCGTTCACAATCAAAGTGCATTTATTAATGAAAGCTCGCTTGTTTTCCTTTTCTTTCTTTTCAAAATCACTCATTTTTTCTTTAAGTTCAAGATTTAACATTTTAATTTTCTCAGTAAGCAATTCATTATCAGTTTCAAGCTTTATCAAATCTTGCTTATACATGCTAATATCTTTTAACAAAGAGGGACAAGAGGAACAATCATCTTTTTCAGGCTAGCTAGCTTTCTCCATTTTCAGCATATTAATAATGGAGTTACATGCAATAAGTTCTTCTTTAAGTTTATTGTTATGAATGAGGGAGGCCTTTGGCCTCCCCTCCTTCATTACCCACTTCATTGGTCCCCATTACTATGAGTAATGGGGACCCTTGGTCTCCTTGAGGCCCTCCATCTCCCCTCTCTACATGAATAAATAGAGAACCATGGCCCAGTGCCATGGTTACTCATTCTTTTGCTAAAAAAGTTTGTCTCTCTCTCTCTCTCTCTCTCTCTCTCTCTCTCTCTCGTCCTATCACTTTCCAACACGTTATCAGCGCATGTTCTTCCTTGAGCAAGAATCCAAGCCTAAAATCCCCACCAAATTGATCCCCTACGTGCAAGGAATCTTTGGTTGCTGCGGCGATTCGTTGGAGCGTTGCGGCATTCCCGAAGCATTCGGGAGCTCGGATCTTTATTTCTACGGATCTTTTCTACGGTCTTCCCTAGATCATTGATCTAGAGGTATACTTCTTATTCCCGTAGATTACAACGGACTATACATAAAATTTTTTTACCATGTTTGCATACAAGTAAAAATTAAAATAATACAAAGAAAAATTTGTTTTTACAAAGTAATTTCTTCATATTGCCATGAAATTCTTTTTTCCTCATCGGGAAGAAGAACCGGAACGACCCCCCTTGAGATGGGGTCTAATGGGCGCCTCCCACGGCCGCACCACCTCCCCCCACGGGACTTCCCGCACACCGACCCCCATGCAGGGGGGTCGCCTCCCGCGGCCGAACCCCCGTGAAGGGGGGGCGCCTCCCGGCCGAACCCCCCCCCGCAGGGGGGCGCCTCCCGGCCGAACCCCCCTGCAGGGGGGCGCCTTGCATCCGATCCCCCCCTGCAGGGGGGCGCCTCCACGGCCGATCACCCCCCCACCAATGCGGAAGGGGGTCTCTTTTCCCTTCAATTTTAGGGGTGGGCATCTTGCTCCGGCAATGCTCTCCCCCTCCCTCCACCACTGAGGAGAAGGTGAAGGGGCATGACGTCTGATCTCTAACCAGATGGTTAGAGATTAGGGGTTTTCACAAAATAAACCCTATGGGCCATTGGGTTATAATTTCAGCGAGTTGGGCTTCAAGCCCATAAAATTACAAATTTATTTTTAAAAGCTAAAACTCTAATTTGGCCCGAAGCCAAAATTTAGAGGAAAATGATTATGCGTAACTGCGGAATGGGCCACAAGCCCATATAATTAAAACTATTTTTTGGCCAGAAGCCACAAAATAATTTATAAATTCGGCATTTGAAATATGAGAAATATTTGTATTTTTTTAACGGGATATAAAATTGGCATATTTAAACTCGGAGAAAACTTTGTAAAATCACAATTAATTTATATAGTCCATGTTGAAAAATTTATTTAAACATCTCTCTTGCAAATTATTATCTATGGTTTACTAGGATTCTATTTTTCAAAATACAACTATCTTAAAGATCATGAGACCGCTCTGCCATTAGTCAACTAACCTAACAGTGTATGACGTTTCCACGTGGTCTACGAGATAATTATGTTTTCTAGTTTCCTTTACCATATGTTATGCTTGAGATATATGCGTGGTTGTTTATTTTTATGCCTGTAGCATATTTAGAACTGCGTGGATGTTTAAATAAGTAAAAATGTGTCTTTCGGGACCGGCCATAGTATACCTATTTACATTCCTTGCACTTTTATTTTCTTTTGAGAGAATTTTAAAGTGAGGAAATTTGTATAAAAAGCCAAAGCTCGGTGCAACAGCATATGAAGACGAATGTTCAAAATGCAGATATAGGGACCCACCTTGGGTTTCCGAAGTTGTATTTTTCTTTTCTTTTATGGACTGTAGACAAACTTTGGACTGTTTTTTTGGGTATCTGGCCGATCCCCGCATTTTTACTTGTTTATTTATTTATGCATGAATTTTGAATTTATTTTAATTCATGCTTATCTTTAATTGCATAGATAAATGGCTAAATTGGCAAGCGTCGATTTTGAGGTGCTAGATGCAGCTGGCAAGAATTACCTGAGTTGGCGAGTGGACCTGAAGTTCCACTTGCGTTCGATGGCCCTCCTTGGGTCCATTTTGGCTCCTTCCTCGGCCCCAGCAGCTAGGGCTGTTGACGAACAGAACGTTCGACGAACTACTCGTGAACAAGCTCGGTACATGTTCGTTTACGTTCGTTTAGGAAGCTTAATGAACAAGCTTGAACAGATTTTTAGAGCTCGGTTAGTAAACAAACAGAGCTTAAACATAACTGTGTTCGTTCATTTATGTTCACGAACAAGCTTGTTAAGTGTTCGTGAACAAGCTCGTTAAGTGATGTTCATGAACAAGCTCGTTAAGTGTTCGTGAATGAACATGTACCGAAAATAGTAAATTTAGACAAATACTATATTTTTTTATTATGTTTGGAATGGATGCTTGTAATGGGATCTATGGAGCTATTATACTGGATTTATTTGTTTTTGTCCTGCAAATATTTAATCTTTTTATTTAATTGATTTAGTCATTGGCAATTATGTTTAAATATTATTATTCCCAATTAAAAAATTGACGTTCGTTTGTTTGATTGAAAATCTGTTCATGAACAAAAATGATTGTGTGTTCACGAACATGTTCATGAACATGTTCACGAACAAGCTCGATAAGTCTTGTTAACGAACAGAACGTTCGATTAACTACTCGTGAACAAGCTCGGTAAATGTTCGTTTACGTTCATTTATGTTCGTTCGGTAAGCTTAACGAACAAGCTTGAACAGGTTTTTAGAGCTCGGTTAGTAAACGAACAGAGCTTGAACATGAATTTTGTTCATGAACAAAACCAAGCTCCCTGTTCAAGCTCGTTCAAGCTCGTTCGTCAACAGCCCTACCAGCAGCGGCCGAAGCTTCTGCTACATCTAGCAGCAGCTCTCCAACCACTGTATCCGATGTAGATAAGGCGAAATCCATAATCTACATTAGGAAACATATAGATCGGACCTTAAAGGCCGAATACTTAACGGTTGAGGACCCAAAGGATCCGTGGACAGCGCTGGAAGCATGGTATAAATATCAAATTGATGTTATATTACCCCGTGCCAGTTATGAGTGGGAAAACCTCAGACTTCAGGACTATAAGTCCGTCGCTGAGTATAATTCTGCACTTCATAAACATCACCTCACGCCTGAAGTTGTGCGATGAAGAAGTGACAGAACAGCGCATGTTGGAAAATACATTTACCTCGTTTCATGAGAAAGATGCAATCCTCATGCAGCAGTATTGTGAACGCAATTTCACGAAATTCTCCGATCTGATCTCATGCCTACTTAGGGCAGAGCAGAATCGAGACTTACTGCTTGCAACTCATAACTTACGTCCAGCTGGCACTGCCCCTATCCCTGAAGCCCACCACGTTTCTCCCCAGAAGTGGAAAAACAAGAGGAATGCTAAAAACACCAAAGGGAAAGCTCTAATGAAGCAACCAAGAGGTGCAGCTCCCCAGACAAACAAAAACAATAAGGGAAAGCGAAACTTCACTTGGAAGCGAAAGAACACCGATCAAGTGTCACTTCCTAAGAAGAACTGGGAGGATAAATGCCATAGATGCGGCATGACTGGCCATTGGTCCAGAAACTGCCGCACTCCTCGCCACCTCCAGGATCTATACCAGGCGAGCCAGAAGTCTCTACCTGAAACAAACTTGGCGGCTGTTCAGCCGTCAACAATGTTTACTGCAAAAGACTTCGAGAACGACGACCTGCTCGATTGAGCATCATCTTTTATCTATGCATTTAGAATTCGATGTATCTTCATCTTTTATTTGTTTTAGTACGAACTTTTATTTTTGAATGTTGTCTACATTTCGCTTAAATAAAATTTCGTTTTTGCTTATATAGATGAAGTATGAGTGCCTAGTGGACAGTGCCTCGATGCACACAATCCTTCGCGATCATTGCTATTTTAATAGCGTAACTAAATATGACGGTCCTGTTATCGCAATTTTAGGACTGTCCCAAATAATCGAAGGATCTGATGAAGCAATTATATTGCTCCCAAATAACACAAGACTTCAAATAAATAATGCATTATTCTCTCCTAAATCAAATAGGAATCTCGTAAGTTTTAAGGACTTCCATTTAAACGGATATCACTTAGAAACCAGAGATGAAAATAACGTTGAATATCTGTATGTAACTCGTCAGAAAGATGACCAGAAGATCATCTGCGAACGATTCAAGGGACTCCCGTCGGGTCTCTATCAAACATACATTCAACCAATAGAAGCCAATATGACTGAGCACCAGACGTGCCAATCACTGCTAGAGTTCCAACTCTGGCACAATAGACTTGGTCACCCTGGAACAGTAATGATGTGATGCATCATCACTGAATCCCGTGGACACAAATTGAAGAACATGAAGGTTCTTCAAAAAGGGTGAATTTCCTTGTCTCGCTTGTTTCAAGGGAAAACTTATAACGAGACCATCCCTCCTGAAAGTGGGATTAGAGTCTCCTGGCTTCCTTGAGATAATTCATGGTGACATTTGCGGGCCTATTCACCTCGCAAGTGGCCCATTTTGGTACTTCATGGTACTGATTGATGCATCAACCAAATGGTCTTATGTGTGCCTCTTGTCCACCCGCAACCTAGCTTTTCCAAAGCTATTGGCACAAATAATAAATTTGCGTGCTCATTTCACCGATAACAATATCAAGAAACTATGTCTTGATAATGCAGGAGAATTTACTTCACACGTCTTCGAAGACTATTGCCGGGCAACGTGTATTGAAGTTGAACATACTGTAGCACATGTTCACACCCAGAACGGATTAGCTGAGTCCCTTATAAAGAGACTCCAATGGATTGCACGTCCATTGCTTATGCAATCCCAGTTGCCGGTGGATGCTTGGGGGCATGCTATTTTACATACAGCATCACTTATTAGGATAAGACCCTCTGGAGGTCATACTTTATCCCCGATGCAACTAGCATATGGCGCACCTCCGGATATCTCTCATTTGAGAGTGTTTGGTTGTGCGGTATATGTCCCAATAGCACCACCTCAGAGGACCAAAATGGGTCCTCAGCGTCGTCTAGGTATATATATTGGGTTTGATTCATCCTCTATTATCAGATACCTTGAACCCCTGACGGGTGACACATTCAAGGCACGTTTTGCTGACTGTGAATTTGATGAGAAAATTTTTCCTTAACCGGGCACACAGTCTAAGAAGCCAGAAGCTACTGAGACCATTAGTTGGGACCAGAAGTCTTTGTCCCTATATGATCCGCATACTAATCTGTGTGAAGATGAGATCTTGAAGATCCCTCACATCCAGAATACAGTACATCTTTTGCCGGATAAGTTCACAGACAACCAGAAGATTGTCCGTTCACACGTCCCTGCTGCCAAAACGCCAGCTAGGATTGACATCCCCATAGATGGATGCAATCCACCGGCAGCAGAATTGGCTGTACCTCAAATGAAAAGAGGACGCCCACCAGGTTCAAAAGATAAAGTTCCTCGAAAGAGGAAGACTCCTGGAGATACTAAGATTATCCCTCCATAGGATGCTGAGCTCAGACCAGCTACTTCTCCCCTCCTGATTTCCCAGGCAGAGGAAACAATAGGAGAAACATCATTAAATTTTGTACGTACTGGAGAAGTACTGGACAGAAATAGCATAGTCATCGACGACGATTTTGCGTTCGATATTACCGTTCACGTCACTGAATATGACGATGACGTCGAACCACGATCTCTAGCGGAATGTAAACACAGAGATGATTGGCCAAAGTGGGACGAGGCAATAAGAGTAGAGCTGGACTCACTCTTGAAACGCAAAGTCTTTGGACTAGTAGTCCAAACACCAGTAGGTGTAAAGCCTGTGGGATATAAGTGGGGTTTCATAAGAAAAAGAGATGAAAATAATGTGATTGTTCGATATAAGGCACGCCTTGTAGCCCAGGGTTTTTCCCAAAGACCGGGGATTGATTACGAAGATACGTATTCCCCGGTCATGGATTCGATCACATTCCGATTTTTAATAAGCCTAACTTCTCTGGAAAGCCTAGAAATGCAGCTCATGGATGTTGTGATTGCATATCTATATGGCGATATAGATAAAAATATCTATATGAGACTTCCTGATGGGTTTAATCTTCCCCCAGAGATGAAAGAGATACCTCGGGACGTATTCTCTGTAAGGCTACATAGATCATTATATGGTCTAAAACAATCGGGCAAGATGTGGTATAACAGACTTAGTGATTTCCTTGCACAGCAAGGATTCACGAATAATGAAGTCTGCCCGTGTATCTTTATCAAAAGAACGGGAACATGATTCGTCATCATAGCTGTATATGTAGATGACTTCAATCTCATAGGATCTCCTACAGAGATCAATGAGATATCTGAAAGCCTAATACATACTTTTGAAATGAAATACCTAGGAAAAACAAAGTATTATCTTGGCTTACAGATAGAACACCTAAGAGGTAGAATCCTATTACACCAATCTAATTATACAAAGAAACTTCTACGCAAGTTTCATATGGATAAATGTCATCCTTTAGGTACTCCTATGGTCGTGAGATCACTAGATGTACATAAGGACCCCTTTCGGCCACTGGAAGAGGGGGAGGAGATACTGGGTCCTGAAGTACCCTACCTCAGTGCCATTGGAGCACTTCTATATCTGGCTAACTGTACGCGTCCCGATATATCATTTACAGTTAATCTTCTAGCCAGACACAGTGCAGCGCCCACAAAGCGCCACTGGAACGGAATAAAGCATCTTCTGCGATACCTACAGGGTTCCATTGATCTTGGACTTTACTACCAGAGAGGTGCCTCTCCCAAATTATTTGGTTATGCTGATGCAGGTTATCTCTCAGATCCGCACACGGCAAAATCCCAAACAGGTTTTGTTTTTACCTACGGAGGTACTGCTATCTCTTGGAGATCGGTAAAGCAAACCACAACAGCTACATCTTCCAACCATGCAGAGCTCATCGCGATCCATGAAGCAAGCAGAGAATGTTTTTGGTTACGCTCCGTCGTCTAACACATTCTCCAATCCACTGGCCTGAAGACCGGTGATTTGGAGCCTACTGCCCTATTTGAGGACAACATCGCGTGCATTGCTCAGCTTCAGAAGGGCTACATCAAAGGCGACAGGACAAAGCACATTTCTCCCAAATTCTTCTGGACACACGAGCAAAAGAACGACAAGCAGATTAAAGTTCGACAGATCCAGTCCTGCAACAACTTAGCTGATCTTTTTACTAAGTCTTAGCCCAAATGTACTTTTGTAAATCTTGTAAAGAACATTGGTATGCGACAATTGAAAGACCTGCAAGCCTGAAGCTTGTACGGATCAGGGGGATTAACCTGTGGGTTGCACTCTTTTTTCTTAAGCTGTTGGGTTTTCCCACTGGGTTTTCCACAGCTAAGGTTTTAACGAGGCAAACACACTTACTCTGGATCCAGAAGTATCCACCCCTCTTTGCCTCAGATGCTGAGACCAAAGTGATGAATGGGTAAGGGGGAGTGTTATGAATGAGGGAGGCCTTTGGCCTCCCATCCTTCATTACCCACTTCATTGGTCCCCATTACTATGAGTAATGGGGACCCTTGGTCTCCTTGAGGCCCTCCATCTCCCCTCTCTACATGAATATATAGAGAACCATGGCCTAGTGCCATGGTTACTCATTCTTTTGCTAAGAAAGTTTCTCTCTCTCTCTCTCTCTCTCTCTCTCTCTCTCTCTCTCTCTCTCTCTCTCTCTCTCGAGTCCTATCACTTTCCAACATTTATCAATTTCTTTAGAAAAGTCATAGTTTTCTTGTTGCAATTCAAAGCTACCCTCTCTATAATCATCTATGGTAGATTCTAGCTCATCTATTTTAGCTTGCATACCTTTGCAAATATTCAAAAATTCAGATTTATAGCAAGAATTTACCTCATTGTGTTTGCCCATTAAGCACATGACGGAGTGGGCTTCATGCTCCTCGTCCTCATCCTCAGCTTCGTTGTCCATGTCCCATGTTAGCACTTTGGCTTTCCCTTTCTTCTCTGAGATATTTGCTGTATGTTGTGGGCAGTTCCTCATCATGTGTCCTTTCCTCCTGCATTTAAAACATTCCATTTTATTAGTAGATTTCTGCTAAGAGGAAATTCTATCAGAATTAAAATTATTGGAACGAGTAAACCTTTTTTCCATCTCAGCTCTTCCTTGGTCAGTCTGATTGTATCTTCTGAAGTTTTTGACCATTAGAGTTTGCTCCTCATCAAGATCGTCATCATTAGCTTGAAGAGCTAATGGTGTGGGAGCTTTGGCTTTTTCTTCAGGTTTCTCTCTAGCTTCTATACTTTGCAGCTCAAGCTCGTGAGACATCAGGTTGCCTATTAAATCCTCCACTCTCATCGTTGATAAATCCTTAGCTTCTTGAATAGAGGTTACTTTAGGCCTGAACGAGCTCGACAGCACCCTTAAGATCTTTCGTACCTGCTCATGGCTAGAGTATGGCTTACCGAGGGAGCTGGATTTATATACGATGTCCGTGAATCTCGCGAACATCTCCTTGATGGACTCAGATGGCAGTATGCGAAAACTCTCATATTATGTACTTAGCAGCGCAAGTCTGGATTCCTTCACTTGCGATGTTCTCTAGTGCGTCACCTCCAGCGTATGCCATATTTCCTGCGTAGTTAGACAATGTGAGATATGGTTAAACTCAGATTTATCAAGAGAGCATATAAGCGTATTCAAAGCTTTACCATTAAGAGTATAAAGTTTCTTATCCACTAAATCCCACTTGTCTTTAGGCTTAATCATAATAGTGTCTTCAATTTTAATAGTGGGTAGACTATAACCATTTTCAACAATATCCCACACATCATAATCAACCGACACTAAATAAATGCAGAATCAGATATATTCATGGTCATCTAAAAATCTAGACTAGATCCTCTAAACTGTCTCTGATACCACTTGTTGGATCTGGATCATAGCCTAGAGGGGGAGTGAATAGGCTAATAAAAAAATATTCGTGCAACCCACGAACAATCACACGCAGTTATAAGCACAGGCAGGGTAAAAGATAAGCACTCACAGAATACGCACAAATATACCCTGGTTCGGTCGTCCCAACGACCTACTCCAGCCCCGAAAGAAACTACTAGATAGATATGTAATCAAGGTACAGCTACAATGAGTCAAGAGCCCCAACTCAACTCTCACCTAGCTTGTACGCACTCCAGCGTGCTCTACACTATCAACTTAGTCAGATGCTCTCACCCTTGATGAGCCCCAACTCATCAAGACCCTAAAAATATCACAATAATGGTAAAGTTTTTTCTACAGAGATCGATACACTAGTACACAAATATAAAGAGTAAAGAGTTTAGAAATGCTCAGTTCGTGTCCGTGTAGTTGTCTCTGACAATCAGTACGTCGTCAGCTTCAGTCTGACGCAAACAGTATCTCGGTCTAACTCATGGATCTCAAGATATGGCTCGATAAACTCGAATGGCAAACTGGTCCTTAATTCTGCATGCAAATTCCACGTCCGCTAGGCTCCCTGGAATTTGTTGCTTGAGTACAGGGATGTTGAAGCTCCCTTTATTGAAACTAGTGAAGGAGGAAAACTTTGATGGCTTCGACACCCATGAGTTCATAGCAGCAAGAAGAAGTCGACAGCAGGGGAGTCTCCGACGGCATCGGAACCTCCTCACGACAGAGGTGTAAAGTTTGACGGCAGCAAGATCTTGGCGTTCGTCGGCGTGGAGATGAAGACAAAAACTGTTAGCACGGGCACGACGACATTCAACGGAAGTACGACGACGATGTGAGCACGGCGTGATGGGAGAGGCTCGGGAGCTTTAGCTTGATCGACGGCAGCCTAGGGCATGAAGACTTCGGTAGCTTTAAGTTGATCGGTGATCAGGAGAGCTTCACGGTGGCGGCTAGGTGGAAGAGCTCCGGCGGCGAGGTTCTAGTCAGTGACGAGCATAAAGTGTTGATGCTGTCGTCTCATTGTGGAGGCTAGAAGATGGCAGCCACCCCTACGAGCTCACACGCTCGACGTTGATGACAGCAGGTTGCTTGCAGCTTGAGGGTGGACTCGACAGCAAACAATACCTCGCGATCTGAAGGTGCATCCTTGTGTTGAGGAAGATGGCAATGAGTAGCTCCGGCCTCGATGAAGAATTCTGGTAGCGACGTGTCGGGCTTTGGCAGCACAGGAGAAGACGATGATGATGGCTGCGATAAGAGGTTTAGCAACTAGGGTTTTACGTGGATGCGTCGCCTTAGGAGTATTAATTTTTGGGCCGCCTCCTTTTTTGTTTTCTGCTCTCACCCTTCTCGTGTGCGCGTTGATGGATCTCCAAGCTTTTGTATGGGAGATGGCAATGGAACTTGGTTGAAGCTTTTGTCCTTGGGAAGGGTGTAATGCCCTGCTAAGTTACTGCACAAGTACTAGAGGGGGGTGAATAGTACTTTAAAATAATTAAGAGGCTAATTCCTAATTACCTTGCAAACTCTACCAAACAATGTGGAAATGCGGAAATGTAAATGTTAGACAACAAAGAAACAATCGCAAACAAGCAATATTACTGGGTTCGGATCCACCCAAGTCTCCCCGACTTGTTCCCGGTGATCCTACGTCCCAACCACCCAGATCCCCTCCGGATACTTGAGTTAGAAACCCTAACTCAAGATTTCCACTATGAAATACTTGTGAAAAACCTTCACAAGTCAAATCATACACAAATGAAAATTGTGACTCCCACAACCCGTGATCACAAACACACTCTCACAACCGAGAGTGATCACTTACAATATCAAAGTAAATTGAAATAGAAATTGCTTACCGACAAAATCCTATGCCTTGAGTAAAACTTACGATTTAGGGCAAAACGGATTTTGGGGAAGATGAAGAGGCACCAAACCCTAGCTCCAAGATGAAGATCAGCGATGGAGAGCTATGAGGTTGTAGGTGACCTAGAATCAAGCACTTGGCTTGCAAGGCTCACAATCAATGAATCTCTCTTTTGAAATAAGAGTGAGAAGAGATTCAAGATTGGAAAGAAAGAGCTTTGAATGAGGAATGAATGCTTTCTCTTTGATCTCTAAACTTCTCTTAATATCAGCCTTTTTTGCAATGAATGTAGCTCAACAAGTATATATAGGTTAGAGGAAAGAGAGAGAGAAAAACGTTTCAATAAATGCTCCAACGGCTCTATTCTGAACCAAACTAGTCGGTCAAAGAACAACCACTGACCGACTAGTTCATCAACTAGTCGGTCGGTCAATCAACATGAACCGACTAAGTGGTGAACAGGGAATAGGTCGAAGTTTAGACAACCAGAACTAGTCGGTCAAAGAACACTTGCTGACCGACTAGTTTCACAACTAGTCGGTCGGTGAGTGAACTTAGACCGACTAAGAGATAAAACAAATAGTCTGAGTACAAATTGATTTAGTCGGTCCAAGAACAAAAGTTGACCGACTAGTTCATCAACTAGTTGGTCGCCAAATGTACATAGACCGACTAACGACAAACAGTAACTAGGCATGTACAGTAGAAGCTCAACTAGTCGGCCTAAGAAGCATCACTGACCGACTAGTTCACCAACTAGTCGGTCGGTGAATCAACGTGGACCGACTAACTGTAAACAGTAAAGAGCTTAGAGTTGAGAAGGCAAACTAGTCGGTCCAAGAAGCTTTGCCGACCGACTAGATCACCATCTAGCCGGTTGGTTCTTCTTCTTGAACCAACTAACATGCACAAGAAGTCGCAAAACGAAGCGCGATGCTTCGGGAAAGTTAGTATGGACTTCTTACAAGTTCCTAGCTCTAAGATAGAAGCGTTATGAAGATTAAAACGTAACACCTACTCAAGGCTTAACATTCTACGGAACGAAGCTAAAAGACAATAAATAAACTTTGACGAACCGTCTTCGAAAGCTTCGATCCGAATCTTCATGACTTCTAAAATGGTCCAAAAGCTTCAACGAAGCTTTAGGCATACGATCACGTGCTTTGAGAAGTCTCGAGACGTCGCTTTGGATGTTCATATGAATTTGGCGACGATCTCCATAACTGCGCTCACAAAGAGTTAGTTCACGATATATTTATGTTTGTTCATCATCCAAAACCAAATCCGGGGAGTCCAATATCCAACATTCTCCCCCTTTTTGGTGATAACAAACCAACATAAATAATAATAAAAAATAATGATTCAAATGTAATTTACTTACTCCCCCTGCATTGATGACACGTTAATTCCAAAATGAATAATAATAATAATACGCATCAAGCAGACAAGTAAAGTATAAAAATGAGAATCAAAAGTTGAAATTTAGGATTTGAAAATCCATTTATATATCTTAACTCCCCCTGAATCTAGCACATCAAATTAGATTCTTGGAAAAATGCTTAAATTATCATTTAGCTCATCGTCATTATTATATCTCTCCCCCTTTGGCATTAGCAAAAAGAGTGGGAGGAGATCAACGGCAACAACAATGGCTTCAAATAAAAGCACGGGAGTCGTAGAATACGACCACGGTCCAAATGACACCAAAGGGAAAATACGAATTAAATCAAAGCGTGTCAATGAGACCAAAGTCGAAAATTGATAATTAAAATCATCATAACTCAAATTAATTTTACGAATTGAGTTATGGAATATACTCTCCAATATCAACATTCTTGGTTAATTTAGTGCATGGAAAACAATTCTATGTTTTCATAAAATGAATTCTATTTAACCAAGTATTATCGTCGAGCGACGAAATCAAAACATCAGAGACATATAGAATATAAAATGTGCACAACATAATGAAATGTCAACATCGATGTATATATGTCACGACCCGCTTCCCTAAAATGGAGGCGAGACATGAAAAGGTCCGCACGAGAGTGGAGCTGTGAAGCCCCAAACCCGATAAGCGTGAACAAAACATAAGCAGGTCCCTGTAACCACAACGGAACAATAATAATAATACAAGGAGAGACTGAAATAAAAACTTCACATCTCAAATATTGTCCAACATGAAAATAAGTTCAGCATCCAGAAAAGCCACCAGGCTAAAGAAAAAGAGTCTAAAGGCCCAGAACAAGGCCAACAAAAGCAACAACATAACAAAGTATAGGTGCTACGCACCGATAACAAAACAACTGTCTAAACAAAAGTAAAACACAACGAAGACACTAGGACTGGTCCCCAGTGTCCACGTACTCCCCGTCAAACACAAGTTCGGGCTCGGCGTCAGCAAACACCTCGTCCTCAACAAGGTACTCAGGCTCAGGATCTAACATGTGTCACCCAAAAGAGTAAAGGGGCACATGTCAGCAAGTCTAAAAGACTTGGGCAAGGAAACTGAAAGTAAGGCAACTAGCAACCTAGCAATTTAGTATGCATGACATGGCAGTTATAACATGAGTGCACAATCAAAACATGGCAAGGCAATTTGTACAAGAGAACAATCATCGGGACAAGACAAGACAAGACAAGACAAGAGTAGCCACGCTACTATCAATCTCAATCAATTCACTATTCACGTTGTTTTGTAGATGTTTACGCCTTACATCTGAACGGTTTCACATCCGCTGAGTGGCCGCTTACCAACTACCCCAAACCCAAGAGTTTACGCCTTACCACTGCAGTTGCTGATCGGGCAGACTCCCAGTTGATTGGTCGCTTAACTCTTACCCCCAATACCCACACGTAATGGAGCCAGGGTCCCCGCACATGGAGCTCAGCTAGTGAGCCTGGGGTTGCCCCGCACATGAGCTCGCATTATTAAACATTTGGCGTAGGATTGCACCTAGCCGGAAACACGCAATTCGGGCATTGGCTATCAACCAACACATGGCCCGCTTCTGGAACACGAGCCAGGAACACAAGCATTTGTAGCAAAGCTACACAATCACAGAAACACTTAAAGAATGCAATGACATGACAATTAATTTGCGTACCGTTAATGGAAAGTAAACATGACATGGAAATTGTGCAACATGCTATACGTGTTGGAACTAGCTTCGTTGTCAAGCTAGTTCCCCAATTTGCGCCTAGGCGAGTATCATTTCGTCGCCTAGCTTCTTTTACGCCTACAACAAGAAAATGGCCTAAAACATGGCCTAAACCCTAAGTGGCAAGTTTCACTTGCCTAGCACCGGGGATGACGACCACTTCGTCACACGGGTGCCAATCTACGGGGAAATCGCTGTTTTGGGGGAACAATCATCAAACTACATGAAATTATATTAGGGTTTCACAAAATTATAAATAGGTTATGAAAACAACGGTAGATCGATTTCTTACCGAGAGGAGGCGGAAGAAACACTCCGGGGAACCCTAGGCTCAGATCTGGAGAAGTTTGGAGAAGTTTGGGGAAACTAGGGTTTTGGGGGATTTGGGGATTTTGATGGATTTGGTGAGATTTTGGGGAAGATGAGAGGTAGATGGAGTGGATGGATGGTTTGGATGATGGATTTAGGGCTTGGAATGAAGAAATGAAGCTTGGAGGAAGATGAGGGCTCAAGGGGGAAGATTTTAGGGTTTTGGGTCGTGTTGGGGAAGAAGAAAACGATTGGGTTGGGTTTAAATAGGATGGGCTGGCGGCTGCCCAGAAATTAGGGTTTCAACACTGGTTAGTCGGTCAAAGAGCAACCACTGACCGACTAGTTTGGCAACTAGTCGGTCGGTCGACCAACGCAGACCGACTAAGTGCAAACAGTAACTCCTGAACGAAAATAGAATTCTAGAGTTAGTCGGTCCATGAACAAATACTGACCGACTAGTTTAGCATCTAGTCGGTCGATGAACGTTCTTAGACCGACTAAGAGTAAACAGTAACTCAACTAAAATTAAGATGATGTGTTAGTCGGTTAAAGAAGCATTGCCGACCAACTAGTTTGCAACCTAGTCGGTCAACCAACGTTCTTAGACCGACTAACGATAAACAGTAGCTCCTGAGAAATTTAGAAAGCCAACTAGTCGGTCCAAGAAGGATTGCCGACCGACTGGATCGTCATCTAGTCGGTCGGTGCCCCTTCTTATACCGGCTAATGAGCACCAAAAGTTCCGATACGGAGCGCGGGGCCCCGGGATCGATTCCTAAGACTTCTAGGCTTGATCTAATAGTAAGATACGACCGTTGTGAAGTCCGTCACGAATGACATATTTCGAAATCGACAATCCTAAGGAAGAAACGAGAAAATACGACGAATCGATCGAAAATGAAATCTACGGAGACGAAAACCACACAAGAGGAGAAAATCCACCAAAACATATATTATATTATAATAAATCCAGATACATGAAAAGCAGTCGTTACATCCTCCCCAACTTAAGAAAAATTCCGTCCTCAGAATTTCCAAAAACTCACGAGTCCGGAAACAAAAGTGGGAAACGCTCTCGCATCTCATCCTCATTCTCCCAAGTAGACTCTCCAGGTGAGCCGTGTCGCCACATCACCCTCACAAGATTGACAATCTTGTTCCGAAGCGATTTCTGACGCCTGTCCAGAATCTGCACTGGATGATGGTCATAAGTCATATCGGGGCGAACGGTAATCTCCGAAAAATCCACCGCATGAGACGGATCGCCAATGTATCGACGAAGCTGCGACACATGGAAAACATTGTGAACTCCTTCCAAAGATGGCGGCAAGGCCAAGCGATAAGCTACCTCGCCAACCCTCTCCAAAACGTCAAATGGTCCAATGTATCGCGGGCTCAACTTCCCACGCTTCCCGAAACGAATCACACCACGATTCGGGGAAATCTTCAAGAACACATGGTCGCCCGGCTGAAACTCCAAAGGACGACGTTTAGCATCCGCCCAATGCTTAAAACGGTCCTGAGCAATTCTCAACCTCTCCCGAATATTCCTGACGATATCCACGGCCTCCACGATCATCTCAGGTCCCAACAACTCCCGATCACCAACGTCATCACAACTCAATGGCGATCGACATTTCCTCCCATAAAGAGCGGCGAAAGGCGCCATGCCAATACTCGCCTGGAAGCTGTTGTTGTAAGAGAACTCCACCAAATGGAGATGGTCCTCCCACGAACCCTTGAAATCCAACATGCACGCCCTCAGCATGTCCTCCAAAATCTGAATCGTCCTCTCGGACTGGCCATCCGTCTGCGGATGGTACGCCGTGCTGAAACTCAAACGCGTACCCAAACTCTTCTGCAAACTCTGCCAGAACTGAGATGTGAACCTCATGTCTCTGTCTGACACGATACTCACGGGGACTCCATGAAGTCGCACAACCTCCTGCACGATTCACGTTACATCACTATCCAAACTAGGAAAGGAAATAAAAACGGAGAGTAAAAGAATTTTACCTCCATATATCTCCTTGCTAGCGCCTCAGTGGACTGTCCCACTCGGAACGGAATAAAGTGCGCAGATTTGGTCAATCGATCTACGATCACCCAAATCGCGTCATTCTGCTTCGGACTCCGAGGTAGTCCAGTCACGAAATCCATAGTGATGTGTTGCCATTTCCACTCCGGAATCGGAAGCGGTTGTAGCAACCCGGCCGTACGCTGATGCTCCGCCTTCACTTGCTGGCAAACCAAGCACTTGGCTACACTCCGAGCCACGCTCCTCTTCATACCATGCCACCAATAATTCAGACGAAGATCCTGGTACATCTTGGTGCCACCAGGATGCACAGAATACGGCGAACTGTGTGCATCCACCATCAACTCCTCTCTAATATCCCCAGCAGGCACACACAACCTGGCTCCAAACCTCAGCGAGACATCCTCATGAATCAAAAAGTCAGTCCGCAGACCGGCTTCCACCATCTCCCGAATCTTCACCAGCTTCGGATCCTCAGCCTGGCCAGCCTTAATCCGACCCACGATCGTCGACTGTACCTGCATGTACATCAACGAAGAAGCCTCCCCAGGAAGAACAATCTCCACGCCAGACTCGCAAAAATCTTGCTGCAATCTCCACTGCGAGGTCAAAATCATCACCGCTGGAAGCCTACTCAAAGCATCCGGAACCACATTCACCTTGCCAGGGTGAAACTACAAATCAATATCATAGTCCGCCATAAGCTCCAACCATCGACGCTGTCGCATGTTGAGCTCCTTCTGAGTGAAAATGTACTTCAAGCTTTTGTGATCGGTGAAAATCTTCACTTTCTCACTCAGCAGGAAGTGCCTCCAAATCTTAAGAGCAAACACAACGGCAGCCAACTCCAAATCATGCGTCGGGTAATTCTGCTCATGAACCTTAAGCTGACGAGACGCATACGCCACAACATGCCCGTGCTGATGCAACACACAACCGAGACCCTTGCCAGAAGCATCGCAAAAGATCTCAAATCCACCGCTGCGATCAGGCACAACAAGAATAGGGGCAGTCGTCAACCTCTCCTTCAGAACGCCAAAAGCACCCTCACAATCACCCGACCAAACAAAAGCAACATCCTTCCGCGTCAACCTGGTCATCGGCTCAGCAATACGAGAAAAGTCCTTAATGAATCGCCGATAATAACCAGCAAGTCCAAGGAAACTCCGAATCTCAGACGCAGACGACGGAACAGGCCACTCCCTGATGGCCCGAATCTTCTCGGGATCCACTGAAATACCATCTCCAGTCACCACATGACCAAGAAAAGCAACTCGATCCAGCCAAAACTCGCACTTCGAAAACTTAGCATACAACCGATGCTTCCTCAAAATCTCCAACACCGTCCTTAAGTGCGAGGCATGCTCTTCCTCCGACTTCGAGTAGATCAGAATGTCGTCAATGAAGATAATGACAAACTTATCCAAAAAGTCGTAGAAAATCAGGTTCATCAGATTCATGAAAACTGCGGGCGCGTTAGTTACGCCGAAAGGCATAACCACGAACTCATAGTGTCCATACTTCGTCATGAACGCTGTCTTCGGAACATCTCCCTTCTTCACCTTCAACTGATGGTAACCACTCCTCAAATCCAATTTAGAAAACACCCTCGAACCTCCAAGCTGATCAAAAATATCATCGATGCGAGGCAACGTGTATTTATTCTTAATGGTCACCGCATTCAACTCCCGATAGTCCACGCACATGCGACGCGAACCATCCTTCTTCTTAACTAGCAACACCGGTGCTCCCCACGGAGACACGCTAGGATTAATATAACCCTTCTGCAAAAGCTCATCCAACTGCTTCCGCAACTCTTCCAACTCTGCAGGTGCCATACGATACGACGCCTTCGAAATCGGCTGCGCACCTGGAACAAGATCGATAGAAAATTCCAGAGCTCGATCAGGCGGCAAACCAGACATCTCCTCGGGGAAGACGTCGCCGAAATCTCGCACCACAGCTGGCCACTCCAGCTCCATCTGCATAGCCACAGCCTCCACCGGCCTGGCCCGAAATCTGACAAGACCAAGCGAACTGCTACCACGACTGAACTCAAATACTGGATGTCCGGGAATCTCGAACACCACCTTCTTCCTTCGACAGTCGATCGTAGCATAGAAGCTCGCAAGCCAGTCCATCCCAAGAACTGCATCATAGTTGATGATGTCGTGGACAATGAAATCAACAAAAAGCTCATGTCCACAAACCACCAAAGAGCAAGAATTGCAACCACGATGCACCGAGACCACGCCATTCCCTGTAACGATATTCCAAATCTTGGGAAGAGGGGACGTCGACAAGGAATGCCTCTCTACGAAGCTCCGAGAAATAATGCACATCGATGCACCAGAGTCAAAGAGGGCTCGTGCAGGAAATGTGCAAACCAAAACCACACCTAATCAATCAATTAACAATCAAACCCTAGTCTAGCAAACAACCATGTTCAAGCAAACAACATAATCTAACAATCAAAACCAGCTAGGAAAGTAACAGCTAGATTGAGGATTACCTGCGATAACCTCATCCACAGCCTCGCTCTCCGCAGCGGTCATCAGAAAAGCCTGCCTCCTCGGCGGAACAGCCTGCCGAAAAGCCTGCCCCTGTGGAACAAGAGCTGCTCCACGTCCAGCAGGAACAGACGCTCGCTGCTGCAACGGCTGTGCTGCAACAGGCGCCCTCCGCAGCTGATTCGCATGCCGACAATCCTTCGCGACATGGGAAGCATCACCACAAACCAGACACTGGCCCAAAAACTTCCGACACTGATCCTTGATGTGGCCAGGCTTGCCGCAGAAATGGCAAGTCTTCAGAATAGGCCCTCCTGGCCTCTTAAACTGAGCAGACTGATTAGGCATGAATCCAGGTCTAACCACAGCTCTCGCCTGTTCCACAGGCCTCTTCCCAGCACCAACAACAGACCCCCTCCTCTGGTTCACAAGCAGCTCCTGCCTCTTGGCTGCTACCAGAACCTTCTGATAAGACTCCCGGTCAGAAGAGGTCACAAAACTCTGGAGCTCCGAAGCAAGCCCATGCAGGAACCTCTGAGCCCTCTCCTCAGCGTCCTGCACCATCTTTGGTGCAAACCGACTCAGCCTCATGAACTCTTGGTGATACATGTCCACCGACGAGTTCCCTTGCTTCAAATCGATAAAACGCTGCGGCATCTCCTCCCTGGCAGCTTTCGGGAAGAACTCACCATCAAACCTGGCCTTGAAGGTAGCCCAAGCTATCGGCTCCACCAACATCTTCTCTTCCGCATCCCACCAATTTCGAGCATTATCCTTGAGTTGCCTCTTCGCCAAATCAACCCATCCAGCCGGGGTGATCTTGGCCATCTTCAGATTGTCCTCGATGTTCCGAATCCATTCATCGGCAGCCAGAGGACCCTCAGAACCATCAAAATATGCGGGACCCAGCTCCCGAAATTGCTTCGCTCCTGGCTTAGAGCGAGGGGCATCCGGAAGAGCCCGGGCAGCTCGAGCAAGTGGAGCATTCTGGACTTGCAGAAGCACGCCCTGCTGCACTTGCATCATCTGGAGCATCATCCGCATCATCTCACCGCTGGTGGGTTCCCGCTCAGGCTCCTCATCATGAGGGGTCGCACCACTACCCCCACCACGGGTGAAACGTCTTCCTGCCATCTAGTGACACAGAAAACGAATCAGATTAGACTCATAGCTTATGACATCGGACGTCGAACTTAATTTATTGGACATTCTAATATTATTATCGTCATTCCAAAAATCGCAGTTACAGAAGGACCTGCATGGGCCACCACTAAAACCTGTCACGACCCGCTTCCCTAAAATGGAGGCGAGACGTGAAAAGGTCCGCACGAGAGTGGAGCTGTGAAGCCCAAAACCCGATAAGCGTGAACAAAACATAAGCAGGTCCCTGTAACCACAACGGAACAACAATAATAATACAAGGAGAGACTGAAATAAAAACTTCACATCTCAAATATTGTCCAACATGAAAATAAGTTCAGCATCTAGAAAAGCCACCAGGCTAAAGAAAAAGAGTCTAAAGGCCCAGAACAAGGCCAACAAAAGCAACAACATAACAAAGTATAGGTGCTACGCACCGATAACAAAACAACTGTCTAAACAAAAGTAAAACACAACGAAGACACTAGGATTGGTCCCCAGTGTCCACGTACTCCCCGTCAAACACAAGTTCGGGCTCGGCGTCAGCAAACACCTCGTCCTCAACAAGGTACTCAGGCTCAGGATCTAACATGTGTCACCCAAAAGAGTAAAGGGGCACATGTCAGCAAGTCTAAAAGACTTGGGCAAGGAAACTGAAAGTAAGGCAACTAGCAACCTAGCAATTTAGTATGCATGACATGGCAGTTATAACATGAGTGCACAATCAAAACATGGCAAGGCAATTTGTACAAGAGAACAATCATCGGGACAAGACAAGACAAGACAAGACAAGAGTAGCCACGCTACTATCAATCTCAATCAATTCACTATTCACGTTGTTTTGTAGATGTTTACGCCTTACAGCTGAACGGTTTCACATCCGCTGAGTGGCCGCTTAACAACTACCCCAAACCCAAGAGTTTACGCCTTACCACTGCAGTTGCTGATCGGGGCAGACTCCCAGTTGATTGGTCGCTTAACTCTTACCCCCAATACCCACACGTAATGGAGCCAGGGTCCCCGCACATGGAGCTCAGCTAGTGAGCCTGGGGTTGCCCCACACATGAGCTCGCATTATTAAACATTTGGCGTAGGGGCGCACCTAGCCGGAAACACGCAATTCGGGCATTGGCTATCAACCAACACATGGCCCGCTTCTGGAACACGAGCCAGGAACACAAGCATTTGTAGCAAAGCTACACAATCACAGAAACACTTAAAGAATGCAATGACATGACAATTAATTTGCGTACCGTTAATGGAAAGTAAACATGACATGGAAATTGTGCAACATGCTTACGTGTTGGAACTAGCTTCGTTGTCAAGCTAGTTCCCCAATTTGCGCCTAGGCGAGTATCATTTCGTCGCCTAGCCTCTTTTACGCCTACAACAAGAAAATGGCCTAAAACATGGCCTAAACCCTAAGTGGCAAGTTTCACTTGCCTAGCACCGGGGATGACGACCACTTCGTCACACGGGTGCCAATCTACGGGGAAATCGCTGTTTTGGGGGAACAATCATCAAACAACATGAAATTATATTAGGGTTTCACAAAATTATAAATAGGTTATGAAAACAACGGTAGATCGATTTCTTACCGAGAGGAGGCGGAAGAAACACTCCGGGGAACCCTAGGCTCAGATCTGGAGAAGTTTGGAGAAGTTTGGGGAAACTAGGGTTTTGGGGGATTTGGGGATTTTGATGGATTTGGTGAGATTTTGGGGAAAATGAGAGGTAGATGGAGTGGATGGATGGTTTGGATGATGGATTTAGGGCTTGGAATGAAGAAATGAAGCTTGGAGGAAGATGAGGGCTCAAGGGGGAAGATTTTAGGGTTTTGGGTCGTGTTGGGGAAGAAGAAAACGATTGGGTTGGGTTTAAATAGGATGGGCTGGCGGCTGCCCAGAAATTAGGGTTTCAACACTGGTTAGTCGGTCAAAGAGCAACCACTGACCGACTAGTTTGGCAACTAGTCGGTCGGTCGACCAACGCAGACCGACTAAGTGCAAACAGTAACTCCTGAACGAAAATAGAATTCTAGAGTTAGTCGGTCTATGAACAAATACTGACCAACTAGTTTAGCATCTAGTCGGTCGATGAACGTTCTTAGACCGACTAAGAGTAAACAGTAACTCAACTAAAATTAAGATGAAGTGTTAGTCGGTTAAAGAAGCATTGCCGACCGACTAGTTTGCAACCTAGTCGGTCAACCAACGTTCTTAGACCGACTAACGATAAACAGTAGCTCCTGAGAAATTTAGAAAGCCAACTAGTCGGTCCAAGAAGGATTGCCGACCGACTGGATCGTCATCTAGTTGGTCGGTGCCCCTTCTTATACCGGCTAATGAGCACCAAAAGTTCCGATACGGAGCGCGGGGCCCCGGGATCGATTCCTAAGACTTCTAGGCTTGATCTAATAGTAAGATACGACCGTTGTGAAGTCCGTCACGAATGACATACTTCGAAATCGACAATCCTAAGGAAGAAACGAGAAAATACGACGAATCGATCGAAAATGAAATCTACGGAGACGAAAACCACACAAGAGGAGAAAATCCACCAAAACATATATTATATTATAATAAATCCAGATACATGAAAAGCAGTCGTTACAATATATATATATATAAGAAGCATGAGTACAACAAAATGATACATCGCCGACATACATAACATCGATCCAACGAGCGGGACACAAAAATACAACACCATATCACACATATATATGAGTATCACAAAACATTAAAATATCCAAAATATCATCAAAATACATCAAAATGATCCCAAAAACATAACCACACTCTATCCTACCCAAACTCTCTCACAACTAGATCTATCATCCAAAGTGCATCGGAGAGTCCTCAAGGAAGCTCAAGAGGTAGCGAGAGGATCTGCAGCAGCAGCAGGCTCTGCAGGAGTGGAGGTGGTCACCGGATCAGCAGTAGTGTCCACGGGAGCCGCGGTAGTGGCCTCGGGAGCACCAGTCGGAGCATCCACCGCAGGAACGGTGGCAACAGGAGTACTCTCGGGGTCACCAGCAGAAGAGGCAGCAGCTCCAGAAGTGCCCTCGGGGGCACGAGTAGAAACACGAACAAGCTCCTCAATCTCCTCCTCGTCCAACTCCTCCTCATCAGAGACTGACGGAGGGATCTCAATGCCCAAACGTGAGGCGATACGATCAAGTATCTCCTCAGTACGAGCATATCGAGACTCCATGCGTCTCACTGAACGCGCGAGCTCGTCAAGAGTGGTAGAGGGAGCAGCAGAGGCAGAGGCAGAGGCAGACGCTGAAGCAGAGGGGGCCGTCCTCTGAACGTGACGGAGCGTCGCAAGAGACTTCTTGACGGCCGTCGCATTCAGGGGGGACCGAGGGGACGCTCATCATCAGGGGGCAAGGGGACTCGAAAGTGTCGGAAAACAAGAGTCAGAAGGCATGGATATGGGATATGCGCAGACTTTGTGGACTTCCGGATACACTCGAAAGAGTCCATCTTATCGAGTATAATCCGAGCCCAGTTAATCTCACTACCCATAAAGATGGCATAGATCAACTTCAGGAATGGCTGGAAAGGCAAAGAGGAGGAGCCGTACTTAGGAAGTAAGCACGACTTCAGAATCAGGTTCAGGACCCAGCCATTAGGCTTGAATGACTTAGAAGGTACGCCAATCATGGCGGGAGGAATCTTATGGAAGATCTCAGAAAGGATGACCTGATCGAGGGAAGAGATGTCATCAACGGAAATATCTGAAGGGAGGAGGCCAGACGATGAGCAACCGATCAACTCTCCTAAGACTTCTGCCGTGAGGACTATCGGAGTCCCCAAGACAGTAGTCTCAATAGAGTGGGTCTTGTCGTACTGACCCCGGATCCTATTGGCATAGAAAAGCTTCACTAGGCGAGGGTAGGGATGTGGATTCGCCTTAGGCTCATACCGAAGATAATCGATAAGACCCGAAGATGACATAAGATCAGCTAGGCCTATGAAGTCAGAAAACTGTACGAAATACTCCAGAAGCAGCGGACAATGTTCGATACGGTTGTAAGCCGCGAGACACAAAGGGTCATCGCGACACAACGAAATATCGACACCGCCCACCGGCATCGGACCCTTTCCCTTAGGCTGACGAGAGGAAGTACGGGGTCGGGAGCTAGACTCAGGTTGCCTAGGAGGAGGTGAAGGATCCCTATGGGTCTCAGTCTCGGGTATATACTCCATATCGGAATCGGATGGAGGGGTGGGAGCACAGAGAGACATAGGCTTGGGCTTGGGCTGAGATTGGGCTCGGGGCTTCGCTGTCGCCAACCTCTTACGCTTAAGAGGAGGCGAAGACGAAGAAGGTTGAGTGGTCTTCGATCGGCGTTTGGGTGGAGTTCGCGTAGGTTGATCGGGATTCGTAGGGGATAGCTCTACGGTCATAGGCGAAGGGCTCGTGTCACGACCCGCTTCTCTAAAATGGAGGCGAGACGTGAGAAGGTCCGCTCAAGCGTGGAGCTGTGAAGCCTCACGCCTGATAAGCGTAAATTTAGTATAAGCAGGTCCCTGTAATTGCAAACGAAACAACAACAATAATAATAATATGAGACGGATATGAAATACCAATCCCACAGTTTGTCCACAAAATATTCAACATCACAGAAAAGCCACCAGGCTAAAAGAAAGAGTCTAAAGGCCCAGAACAAGGCCAAACAAAAGACAAATATAACAGAGTATCAAACTAGGTGCCACGCACCGACAACCCAAAAGATCTAACAAAACTAGACGTAGACACTAAGACTGATCTCCAGTGTCTACGAAGTCCTCGTCCAACACGGGCGCAAGCTCGGCGTCCGCAAACACCTCACCCTCAGCAAGTAACTCGGGCTCAAGGTCTAACATGCGTCACCCAAAAGAGAAAGGGGCACATGTCAGCAAGTCTAAAAGACTTGAGCAAGGAAACTGGAAGTAACTAACAACCTAGCACTTATAATATTAAGCAATGACATGGCAGTTAAGTATGATGCAACAGTTTAAAAGAAGAGACAAGCACACACGATGTAGAGAAAGCTACCAATTCACTAATCACTTATCACTTATCACTGTTTATCACTTAGTGCATAGAGAGTCCACCTGCTGGCCAGCTCGTGGCTCAGGCCGCTTATCTCTATCACCATTTATCACTTGTGCACTAGAGAGTCCACCTGCTGGCCGGAGTGGCGGATCAGGCCAACTCGGGGCTCAGTCCGCTTATCTCTTACTCCTCCCATATGTGTCGAGCGTTGGGGTTTCCAACTAACTGAGCTCGCTTCTGGAACACGATCCAGGAAGTGTATTTGGCATAGGGGTGCACCTAGCCGGTATCCGAGCGTTGGGGTTTCCAACTACAGGGCTCGCTTCTGGAACACGAGCCAGGAATATAATGTTGTAGCGTGTGCTACGCAATCACGATAAATAATCACTATGCAATGACATGAACAAATATTTGCGTACCGTTAATTGAAATTAAACGTGACATACAAGCATGATGTAGGTGACGGACCAAGCTTCGTTGTCAAGCTAGGTCAATGGCGTCTAAACGGCTATCCTTTCACCGTTTAGTCTCTTTTATGCTAAAGCAAGGTAAATGGCCTAAGACATGGCCCAATTCAAGAGATGCAAGTTTCACTTGCCTGATACCGGGGTTGACGAGCAATGAAGATCGTCACAAGCTAACTACGGAATAGATCGCTGTTATGGCAAAACAATCATTAGAACAATGATTCTAAATCGATTTCTTATTAGAATCCTAACTTCCTAATAATCCATTTTATTAGGGTTTCACACATGTCAATGGGGGTTATGCTAAAACTAAAGGAATCGAGTATTACCGTGAAGAGGCGGAGGATCGATGCCGAGCAACCACGGCAACATAAGAATGATCCGGCTCAGATCTGGAAATGAGGGAAAAATCTGGAGAAATGGGTTTTGATGTGGATTTTGGGGGTTTGATGGAAGTTTGGGGAAGATGAGAGATGGGTTGTGACAAGGGAGGGTTTGGATGATGGAGGATGAGCTTGGGATGAAGGAATAATGGCTTGAGGGAGATGGGGGCTCAAAGGGGGGGAAATTAGGGTTTTGGGTCGAGTGGAGGAAGAAGAAAATGTTTGGGGGTGGTTTAAATAGGATGGGCTGGCGGCTGCCCAGAAATTAGGGTTTTAACACAGATTAGTCGGTCAAAGAGCAACCACTGACTGACTAGTTTGACATCTAGTCGGTCGGTCGACCAACGCAGACCGACTAAGTGTAAACAGTAACTTCTGAACGAAAATAGGATTTGGATTTAGTCGGTCGATGAACAACTACTGACCGACTAGTTTGACATCTAGTCGGTCGATGAACATTCTTAGACCGACTAAGAGTGAACAGTATTGATACCAAAAATTAGTTGAAGAGTTAGTCGGTCAAAGAAGCATTGCTGACCGACTAGTTTGCAACCTAGTCGGTCAACCAACGTTCTTAGACCGACTAACGATAAACAGTAACTCCTGAATAATTTAGAAAGCCAACTAGTCGGTTCAAGAAGGATTGCCGACCGACTGGATCGTCATCTAGTCGGTCGGTGCCCCTTCTTACACCGACTAATAAGCACCAAAAGTTCCGCTACGGAGCGCGGAGCTCCGGGATCGATTCCTAAGACTCATAGGCTTGATCTAACAGTAAGATACGACCGTTATGAAGCCTGTCACGAATGACTTACTCCGAAATCGACGATCCTAAGGAAGAAACGAGAAAACACGACGAAACGATCGAAAATGAAAGTTACGGAGACGAAAACCACACATGAGGAGAAAATCCACCAAAACATATATTATAATATAATAAATCCAGATTCATGAAAACCAGTCGTTACATCCTCCCCAACTTAAGAAAAATTCCGTCCTCGGAATTTCCAAACACTCACGTGCCCGGAAACAAAAGTGGGAAACGCTCTCGCATCTCATCTTCTCTCTCCCAAGTAGACTCTCCCGGCGAACCGTGCCGCCACATCACTCTAACAAGATCGATGACCTTGTTTCGAAGGGACTTTTGACGCCTGTCCAGAATCTACACTGGATGCTGGTCATACGTCAAATCTGGGCGAACGGCGATCTCCGAGAAATCCACGGCATGAGACGGATCGCTGATGTATCGACGAAGCTGTGACACATGGAAAACATTGTGAACTCCTTACAAAGATGGCGGCAAGGCCAAGCGGTAAGCTACCTCGCCGACCCTCTCCAAAACATCAAACGGTCCAATGTATCGCGGGCTCAACTTCCCTCGCTTCCCAAAACGAATCACACCGCGATTCGGGGAAAATCCTCAGAAACACATGATCGCCCGGCTGAAACTCCAAAGAACGACGTTTAGCATCCGCCCAATGCTTAAAACGGTCCTGAGCAATCCTCAACCTCTCCCGAATATTCCTGACAATATCCACGGCCTCCACGATCATCTCAGGTCCCAACAACTCCCGATCACCAACGTCATCCCAACTCAATGGCGATCGACATTTCCTCCCATAAAGAGCGGCGAAAGGCGCCATGCCAATACTCGCCTGGAAGCTGTTGTTGTAAGAAAACTCCACCAAATGTAGATGGTCCTCCCACGAACCCTTGAAATCCAACATGCACGCCCTCAGCATGTCCTCCAAAATCTGAATCGTCCTCTCGGACTGGCCATCCGTCTGCGGATGGTACGCCGTGCTGAAACTCAGATGCGTACCCAAGCTCTTCTGCAAACTCTACCGGAACTGAGATGTGAATCTCGTGTCTCTGTCTGACACGATACTCACGGGGACTCCATGAAGTCGCACGACCTCCTGCACAATTCACGTTACATCACTATCCAAACTAGGAAAAGGACATAAAACGGAGAGTAAAAGAATTTTACCTCCATATATCTCCTTGCTAGCGCCTCAGTGGACTGTCCCACTCGGAATGGAATAAAGTGCGCAAATTTGGTTAATCGATCTACGATCACCCAAATCGCGTCATTCTGCTTCGGACTCCGAGGTAGTCCAGTCATGAAATCCATAGTGATTTGTTGCCACTTCCACTCCGGAATCGGAAGCGGTTGTAGCAACCCGGCCGTACGCTGATGCTCCGCCTTCACTTGCTGGCAAACCAAACACTTGGCCACACTCCGAGCCACACTCCTCTTCATGCCATGCCACCAAAAATTCAGTCGAAGATCCTGGTACATCTTGGTGCCACCAGGATGCACAGAATACGGTGAACTGTGTGTCTCCACCATCAACTCCTCTCTAATATCCCCAGAGGGCACACACAACCTGGCTCCAAACCTCAACGAGCCATCCTCATGAATCAAAAAGTCAGTCCGCAGACCGGCTTCCACCTGCCCTCGAATCCTTACCAACTTCGGATCTCCGGCCTGACTCGCCTTAATCCGATCCACGATCGTCGACTGTACCTGCATGTACATCAACGACGAATCCTTCCCAGGAAGGACAATCTCCACACCAGACTCGAAAAAATCCTGCTGCAATCTCCACTGCGAGGTCAACATCATCACCGCGGGAAGCCTACTCAAAGCATCTGGAACCACATTCACCTTGCCAGGGTGATACTGCAACTCAATCTCATAATCCGCCATAAGCTCCAACCATCGACGATGTCGCATGTTTAGCTCCTTCTGAGTGAAAATATACTTCAAGCTTTTGTGATCGGTGAAGATTTTCACTTTCTCACTCAGCAAGAAGTGCCTCCAAATCTTAAGAGCAAACACAACGGCAGCCAACTCCAAATCATGCGTCGGGTAATTCTTCTCATGAACCTTAAGCTGACGAAACGCATACTCCACAACATGTCCGTGCTGATGCAACATACAACCGAGACCCTTGCCAGAAGCATCGCAAAAGATCTCAAATCCACCACTGCGATCAGGCACAACAAGTATAGGGGCAGTCGTCAACCTCTCCTTCAGAATGCCAAAAGCATTCTCACAATCACCCGACCAAACAAAAGGTACATCCTTCCGCGTCAACCTGGTCATCGGCTCGGCAATACGGGAAAAGTCCTTAATGAAACGACGATAATATCCCGCCAAACCAAGGAAACTCCGAATCTCAGACGCAGACGACGGAACAGGCCACTCTCTGATGGCCCTAATCTTCTCGGGATCCACAGAAATACCATCTCCGGTCACCACATGCCCTAGAAAAGCAACTCTATCCAGCCAAAACTCGCACTTCGAAAACTTAGCATACAAACGATGCTTCCTCAAGATCTCCAATACCGTCCTCAAGTGCGATGCATGCTCTTCCTCCGACTTTGAATAGATCAGAATGTCGTCAATAAAGATAACGACAAACTTATCCAAAAGGTCGTAGAAAATCAGGTTCATCAGATTCATGAAAATTGCGGGCGTGTTAGTTACGCCGAAAGGCATAACCACGAACTCATAGTGTCCATACTTCGTCCTGAACGCTGTCTTCGGAACATCTCCCTTCTTCACCTTCAACTGATGGTAACCACTCCTCAAATCCAATTTAGAAAACACCCTCGAACCTCCAAGCTGATCAAAAATATCATCGATGCGAGGCAACGGGTATTTATTCTTGATGGTCACCGCATTCAACTCTCGATAGTCCACGCACATACGACGCGAACCATCCTTCTTCTTTACCAACAACACCGGTGCTCCCCACGGAGACACACTAGGATTGATATAACCCTTCTGCAAAAGCTCATCCAACTGCCTCCGCAACTCTTCCAATTCTGCAGGTGCCATACGATACGACGCCTTCGAAATCGACTGCGCTCCCGGAACAAGATCAATAGAAAATTCTAGAGCCCGATCAGGTGGCAAACCAGACATCTCCTCGGGGAAGACGTCATCGAAATCACGCACCACAGCTGGCCTCTCCAATTCCATTTGCATAGCCACAACCCCCACCGGTCTGGCCCGAAATCTGACAGGACCAAGCGAACTACTACCACGGCTGAATTCAAAAACTGGATGTCCAGGAATCTCGAACACCACCTTCTTCCTTCGACAGTCGATCGTAGCATAGAAGCTCGCAAGCCAATCCATCCCAAAGACCGCATCGTTGTTGGTGATGTTGTGGACGATAAAATCAGCATAAATCTCATGTCCACAAACCACCACAGAGCAAGGACTGCACCCACGATGCACCGTGACTACTCCATTCCCTGTAACGATGTTCCAACTCTTGGAGAGAGGGGACGTCGTCAAGGAATGCTTCTCCACGAAGCTCTGGGCCAAAATACACATCGACGCACCTGAGTCAAAGAGGAATCGGGCAGGGAACGTGCAAACCAAAACCACACCTAACAAACAGTCTAATCAATCAAATCTTACTCTAGCAACATTCATACACAAGCAACCAACACAATTTAACAATCAACTAATTAGGGAAGGAACAACTAGATTGAAAGTTACCTGCAATGACCTCATCCATGGCCAAAACCTCCTCCTCGGTCATCAGAAATGCTTGCCTCCTCGGTGGAACAGCCTGACGAAAGGCATGCCCTTGCGGAACAAGGGGTACCCCACGACCAGCGGGCACCGGGGCTCTCTGCTGCAACGGCGGGGCAACAATAGGTGTCCTCCAAGGTTGCTTCAACCTCGGGCACTCCCTGAGAGCATGGGCGGGATCTCCACAGGCAATACATTGCCCCAAGAACTTTCTACACGATTCCTTGATATGGCCCTCCTTGCCACAGAAATGGCAAGTCCTCCGAACAGGCCCTACTGGCCTCTTAAACTGAACAGGCTGGTTCGGCCTGAATCCAGGTCTAACCACAGCTCTCGCCTGTTCCACAGGCCTCTTCCTAGCACCAACAATAGACCCCCTACTCTGGTTCACGAGCAGCTCCTGCCTCTTGGCTGCTACTAAAACCTTCTGATAAGATTCCCGGTCAGAAGAGGTCACAAAACTCTGGAGCTCCGAAGCAAGTCCCTGCAGGAACCTCTGAGCTCTCTCCTCAGCGTCCTGCACCATCTTTGGTGCAAACCAACTCAGCCTCATGAACTCTTGGTGATATCGGTCCACCGACGAGCTTCCTTGCTTCAAATCGATAAAACGCTGCAGCATCTCTTCCCTGGCAGCTTTCGGGAAGAACACACCATCAAATCTGGCCTTGAAGGTAGCCCAGACGATCGGCTCCTCCAACATCTTCTCTTCAGCATCCCATCAATTCCTGGCGTTATCCCTCAGCTGGCGCTTCGCCAAGTCAACCCAACCAACTTCGTTGACCTTGGACATCTTCAGATTGTCCTCGATATTCCTCATCCATTCATCAGCAGCTAGTGGACCTTCGGTTCCATCAAAATATGCAGGACCCAGCTCTCTGAACTGCTTCGCCCCGGGCTCAGGGCGAGGGGCTTCCACCACCCGAGCAGCTCGAGCCACCGGAGCATTCTGTACCTGCAGAAGCACACCCTGCTGAACTTGCATCATCTGCAACATCATCCGCATCATCTCTCCATTAGTGGGCTCCCGCTCAGGCTCCTCGTCATGAGGGGGCGCACCACCACCACCACCACGGGTGATTCGCCTTCCTGCCATCTAATGACACAGAAAACGAAACAATTAGACTCATAGCTTAGGGCTCAGATGTCGAACTTTTTGTTGTACAATCTTGTATTATCATCGTTATCTCGATAATTGCAGTTACAGAAGGACCTGCATGGGCCACCACTAAAACCTGTCACGACCCGCTTCCCTAAAATGGAGGCGAGACGTGAGAAGGTCCGCTCAAGCGTGGAGCTGTGAAGCCTCACGCCTGATAAGCGTAAATTTAGTATAAGCAGGTCCCTGTAATTGCAAACGAAACAACAACAATAATAATAATAATATGAGACGGATATGAAATACCAATCCCACAGTTTGTCCACAAAATATTCAACATCACAGAAAAGCCACCAGGCTAAAAGAAAGATTCTAAAGGCCCAGAACAAGGCCAAACAAAAGACAAATATAACAGAGTATCAAACTAGGTACCACACACCGACAACCCAAAAGATCTAACAAAACTAGACGTAGACACTAAGACTGATCTCCAGTGTCTACGAAGTCCTCGTCCAACACGGGCGCAAGCTCGGCGTCCGCAAACACCTCACCCTCAGCAAGTAACTCGGGCTCAAGGTCTAACATGCGTCACCCAAAAGAGAAAGGGGCACATGTCAGCAAGTCTAAAAGACTTGAGCAAGGAAACTGGAAGTAACTAACAACCTAGCACTTATAATATTAAGCAATGACATGGCAGTTAAGTATGATGCAACAGTTTAAAAGAAGAGACAAGCACGCACGATGTAGAGAAAGCTACCAATTCACTAATCACTTATCACTTATCACTGTTTATCACTTAGTGCATAGAGAGTCCACCTGCTGGCCAGCTCGTGGCTCAGGCCGCTTATCTCTATCACCATTTATCACTTGTGCACTAGAGAGTCCACCTGCTGGCCGGAGTGGCGGATCAGGCCAACTCGGGGCTCAGTCCGCTTATCTCTTACTCCTCCCATATGTGTCGAGCGTTGGGGTTTCCAACTAACTGAGCTCGCTTCTGGAACACGAGCCAGGAAGTGTATTTGGCATAGGGGTGCACCTAGCCGGTATCCGAGCGTTGGGGTTTCCAACTACAGGGCTCGCTTCTGGAACACGAGCCAGGAATATAATGTTGTAGTGTGTGCTACGCAATCACGATAAATAATCACTATGCAATGACATGAACAGATATTTGCGTACCGTTAATTGAAATTAAACGTGACATACAAGCATGATGTAGGTGACGGACCAAGCTTCGTTGTCAAGCTAGGTCAATGGCGTCTAAACGGCTATCCTTTCACCGTTTAGTCTCTTTTACGCTAAAGCAAGGTAAATGGCCTAAGACATGGCCCAATTCAAGAGATGCAAGTTTCACTTGCCTGATACCGGGGTTGACGAGCAATGAAGATCGTCACAAGCTAACTACGGAATAGATCGCTGTTATGGCAAAACAATCATTAGAACAATGATTCTAAATCGATTTCTTATTAGAATCCTAACTTCCTAATAATCCATTTTATTAGGGTTTCACACATGTCAATGGGGGTTATGCTAAAACTAAAGGAATCGAGTATTACCGTGAAGAGGCGGAGGATCGATGCCGAGCAACCACGGCAACGGAAGAACGATCCGGCTCAGATCTGGAAATGAGGGAAAAATCTGGAGAAATGGGGTTTGATGTGGATTTTGGGGGTTTGATGGAAGTTTGGGGAAGATGAGAGATGGGTTGTGACAAGGGAGGGTTTGGATGATGGAGGATGAGCTTGGGATGAAGGAATAATGGCTTGAGGGAGATGGGGGCTCAAAGGGGGAGAAATTAGGGGTTTGGGTCGAGTGGAGGAAGAAGAAAACGTTTGTGGGGGTTTAAATAGGATGGGCTGGCGGCTGCCCAGAAATTAGGGTTTTAACACAGATTAGTCGGTCAAAGAGCAACCACTGACCGACTAGTTTGACATCTAGTCGGTCGGTCGACCAACGCAGACCGACTAAGTGTAAACAGTAACTTCTGAACGAAAATAGGATTTGGATTTAGTCGGTCGATGAACAACTACTGACCGACTAGTTTGACATCTAGTCGGTCGGTGAACGTTCTTAGACCGACTAAGAGTGAACAGTATTGATACCAAAAATTAGTTGAAGAGTTAGTCGGTCAAAGAAGCATTGCTGACCGACTAGTTTGCAACCTAGTCGGTCAACCAACGTTCTTAGACCGACTAACGATAAACAGTAACTCCTGAATAATTTAGAAAGCCAACTAGTCGGTTCAAGAAGGATTGCCGACCGACTGGATCGTCATCTAGTCGGTCGGTGCCCCTTCTTACACCGGCTAATAAGCACCAAAAGTTCCGATACGGAGCGCGGGGCTCTGGGATCGATTCATAAGACTCCTAGGCTTGATCTAACAGTAAGATACGACCGTTATGAAGCCTGTCACGAATGACTTACTCCGAAATCGACGATCCTAAGGAAGAAACGAGAAAACACGACGAAACGATCGAAAATGAAAGTTACGGAGACGAAAACCACACATGAGGAGAAAATCCACCAAAACATATATTATAATATAATAAATCCAGATTCATGAAAACCAGTCGTTACAGCTCGTAGGACGGATCGAGATTCGTGTTCTTGCCATAATCGAAGCAAGACACGACGCACAAGAGATCGAATCGAAGAAACCCTAAACAACCCCTAGAAACCCTAGCCGAAATCAAATGAAACTAGAGGAACCCTAACCCTAGACAGCTAGAAAAAGAACCCTAGTGAGCTAGGAGAGAAGTTAGAACAAACCCTAGGGGAGATCGACCGGAGATATGGTCGGAAAACGGCGGAGAGGGAGTGGAAGACCAAGAGACTCGGCGGATTTTGAGCTGGAGAGAGGAAGAGAACCGACTTGAATGAAAAGAAGTCGGTCGGATTGAGTTTTAATCGATCGAAAGTCGAAAAGACGCAACTGTCCCCGTCACAATTAGTCTGTCACAGTTCAAGCACTAACAGACTAGTTCACAAACTAGTCGGTCGGTCAATGAGCTTGAACCGACTAATTGTAAACAGAAACTGAAGCAAAAAATCCTGACAAGAATTAGTCGTTCTAAGCTCATTCACTGACAGACTAGAACTGAATCTAGTCGGTCGGCCAATGAACTTGGACCGACTAAGAGAGTCCAAAAATTGAAAATATTGAAATATTGATTTCTCTCCTAATCGCACTTGGACGAAACATCGAAATACTCTCATTAATCATTATACTACCCCATTAAACATCGAAAATCTGAAATTTGATGTTTACGAACAAATCGAGCGAAAATTCTGAAAATTCAACAAAAATCCAGAAAATTCCAATAAATCTAGCATGTGCAAATATAATGAATTTTAATAGCATGCAAGGTTATTGAATAAAAATGAATCCTAAATCTCGGATTCACCCATAATCCCCAATTCTCGACGTAACCACACAAAGGAGTCTTCCTTTAGGAGTTTCGTGAAAATATCGGTGATTTGCTTCTGGGTTTCAACGTACACTAATATGATGTCCTTTTTAGCAACATGATCATCTAAGAAATGGTGACGGACATCTATGTGTTTCGAACGGGAATGATGTACCGGGTTCTTAGAGAGACATATTGCACTTTGGTTGTCCACCATGATAGGGCAAGTATCACAGTTTATACCAAAGTCTTTAAGTGTGTGTCTCATCCAAAGAACTTGGGCACACGCGGCACCGGCGGCAATATATTCCGCCTCGGTGGTTGAAAGTGATACGGAATTCTGCTTCTTGGAAAACCAAGAGACAAGAGAATTTCCTATAAAATGGCAAGTGCCACTAGTAATTTTCCTGTCGGATTTGCATCCCGCATAATCTGCGTCACTATATGAGATTAACTCATACGTGCTAGATTTTGGATAAAGTAATCCAAAATCAAGTGTGTAACTTAGATAACGGAAAATACGTTTTACCGCTACTAAGTGAGATTCCTTAGGTTGAGACTGATAACGAGCACATACACATACGGCAAACATTATATCAGGCCTACTTGCGGTAAGATAAAGCAAACTACCTATCATACCTCGATATAGACAAATGTCTACATCTTTTCCGCCCGCATCTTTATCAAGATGTGTAGTAGTGCTCATTGGAGTCTTCTTCCCGGATGCATTCTCCATTCCAAATCGCTTTAGCAACTCCACAGTGTACTTTGTTTGGTGGATGAAGATTGCATCGTTCATTTGGCGAATTTGGAGACCTAAGAAATATTTGAGCTCACCCATGTGGCTCATCTCAAATTGATCCTTCATCACATTAGAAAACTCTTCGCAAAGAGCAAAGTTAGTAGCACCGAAAATGATATCATCAACATAAATTTGAACTAAAATTATATCATTATTCGAATACTTAACAAATAATGTGGAATCAACTTCTCCCATTTTAAAACCCAAATCCAAAAGAAAATTCTTTAAACGGTCATACCAAGCTCGAGGAGCTTGTCTCAAACCGTAAAGTGCTTTCTTAAGTTTAAAAACATGATTTGGAAATTTTTCATTTATAAAACACAGAGGTTGAGAAACATAAACTTCCTCAACAACATCTCCGTTTAAAAACGCACTTTTTACATTCATTTAAAATAATTTAAAATCCTTATGGCATGCAAAAGATAACAATAATCTAATTGATTCTAATCTAGCTACCGGAGCAAAGGATTCTTCGAAATCGATACCTTCCTCTTGCCGATAGCCTTGAGCTACTAACCGAGCTTTGTTCTAGACGACGACTTGGTTTTCGTTGGTCTTGTTCTTGAAGATCCACTTTGTCCCTATAATGGCGTGGTTCTTCGATGGCAATGGAACAAGCTCCCAAACCTCATCCCTCTCGAATTGAATGAGTTCCTCTTCTATGGCTAAGATCCAAGCACCATCTTCGCACGCTTCATTAACATTCTTTGGCTCTATCGAGGAGGCAAAGGCACAATGAGCGAAGTGGTTGACTTGAGATCTAGTCTTGACACTATCAAGGATATTGCCAATGACTTGCTCATGAGGATGGTTACGAACGGTATGAAGCAGTTTGGGAATTCCTTGATCACTAGGAACATTCTCAAAAACTTCATTAGTCGGGTTAGTATCAATAGAATCATTAGAATTAGAATTACCAATTGAATCACATAAAACATCCATGGAGTCATCATCATTAGTAATTCTAGTTGGAACAAATCCTTCATTAATTGAAACATGAAGCGATTCCTCGATCGTTGAGGTTCGTTTGTTGTAAATCCGGTAGGCTTTGCTACTTGAGGAATATCCAACAAAAATCCCCTCATCGGATCTTGGATCGAATTTGTCCAAACTACCATACGTGTTCTTAATAAAACATTTTGAACCAAAAACACGAAAATGTTTAACTTGAGGCAACCTACCAAACAACAATTCATAACAAGTTTGCTTAGTGCCGGGCCTCAAAAGTATTCTATTAAACACATAGCAAGCGGTGTGTATCGCTTCCGCCCAAAATTGATGGCCAAGTTGCTATCATCAAGCATAGTGCGAGCACACTCCACTAGCGTCATATTCTTTCTCTTAACAACACCATTTTGAGGAGGTGCGCGAGGGAATGAAAAAGTGTGTGTAATACCAACTTCATCACAAAATGTCTCAAAAGACTCATTCTCAAATTCACCTCCATGATCACTATGAATAGTGACAATGGTGGTTCCTAAGAGATTTTGTACTTTCTTAACAAAAATTGTGAAGTTTTCAAAAGCATCATTTTTATTACACAATGAAAATACCCAAGTAAACCTAGAAAAGTCATCAACGATGACAAGCCCATATCGTGCATTTCCTAATGAAGCAACTCTAGTTGGCCCAAATAAATCTAGTTGTAATAGCTCTAGTGGCCGCTGAGAAGAAATGCTTTTCTTAGGTTTAAAAGACGATTTTGGAAGCTTGCCTCGTTGACACGAGTCACAAAAGCTTTTCTTTTGAAAGACAAGCTTAGGGAAGCCTCTAATAGAATTTAACTTGGAAAGCTTAAAAAGTGTTCCAAAGTTCACATGACCAAAACGTCGATGCCATAAGTGTTGTTCACTTGTGTTGGCAATGAGACATTGTTCATGTGATCTCGGAAGATCTAGGATATATATATCCTTATGGCGTGTACCGAAAAATAATAATTCATTATTATATTTTCTTAAAATATGGCACATTCCTTTCGCAAAGCTAACTTTGTAACCTTTGTCACAAAGTTGGCTTATTGAAATAAGATTGTAGTTTAATCCTTTAACAAGGTAAACATCACATATTAGGGGTTTAGAAGGATTACCCACTTTACCAACACCTATGATGGTTCCGCTCTCGTTGCCTCCAAAGACGACGCGGTTTCCATTTGCAATGGGCACCACTCCGAAGAGCAATTGAGCGTCACCTGTCATGTGTTTTGAACACCCGCTATCGAGTATCCAATTCCCCTTGGAGCTAAATTTAAATTTGTTGCTCCGTTTCTTTCTCTTGAGTACCTAAAGATAGAAAATATCGTATCATGGTACCCAATGTCATTGGGTCCAAAAGATTAGACCTTTGGAAGCCAAGTCCAATTGGACTTAGACTTCCCCACATAATTATCACTATGCACGACATTCGAAAAATAAGCTTTCATGTAAACTTGTTTTTCATCCATGCTTGTGTCCTTTGGGCTCCAAATAGTGAAGATTTTGGGAGCCCTCATCCTATTGGGTGCATGCATGCGTTGTTGATTTCTACGTGATGCATGACGTGGATAGGCATAAGGAACATGATGAAATGGTGCATTATGAGAATTATTCATACGATGATGTGGGTGAACATATGCATGTGGGGGAACACGTGCATGAGGGTGTCTCATATGGTGTGCACGTGCCCGTGAACGTGTAGCATAAAAATCATCATATGTGTGAGCCGGTGGAGTAGGACGTGTGTTCCTACGTGGCATAGTATATGTGTACATATAAGCATGACCCTTCTTTGGAGGTCCACCCAAAGTGGGTTTCTTTCCGATAGAGGGTGTGAACGAGGTGGAAGCACCATTGGTAGATGAACTGCCAATAGAGTGTTTGCTACCACTCGTTGAGTCACCGAAAGTTGGCATAACAAAAGTAGTGGCCGATTTGGATGAAGTTCCCATCGTATACCCCAAGCCAATGTGGTGATTGGCCGGAAGTAAGTCACTTAGGATTTTATCCAAATGGTCCTTACCCTTATTGAATTTATTAATTCGGCCTAATGTGCACTCATATTTCTCAGTGAGAGAACGCAAAGAAGCATCCAAAGTGGATACTTGCGATGTGAGCACATAAACACGAGATTTGAGATTTTCATTCTCAATACTCAAAGTCGAGTTTTGAGAAGTCAAATCCGCTATCTTGTGTTCCTCCGGATCCTCAATGCTAACATGTTCAAGTTGAGACTTGAGATTTACAATCTCATTTTTCAACTCTTCAACAACGGTGTCGTTGTTGGTGATGATAGTTTTAGGCGAGGTTTGGATGCTAGCTAAATCATCTTTTACTTTAGTATATCTATTTACTAGCTTAGTGTATTTAGACCATAGTTGCTCATTAGCATTTCTAAGGTCATCCATGGTTACCTCATCGCCTTCGTTGTCGCTATCATCGGAGGAGGCATCTTTATCTTGCTCCTCTCTAGCCATGAAGCACATGTGTGCTTTCTCCACTTGCTCATCATCCGACTCTCCGCTTAAGGAATCATCAGAGTCGGTGAATGTCCCGACAAGCCCCTTTTTGTTCCCTTTCTTGTATTTCTTGGACTTGTCGAACTTCGGCGCCTTCCACTTCTCCTTGTGTTTGTTTTGAGGACACTCCGCTTTCATGTGTCCGGGCTTGTTGCATTGAAAACACAAAGGAGAGGAGGCGTTAGAAGAATTAAACTTCGATTTGTTTTTGAAGTTACCTTTCCGGAAGAACCGGTTGAACTTCTTTGCCATGAGTGCCATGGACTCCAAGTCCAACTCGTCTTCCGAGTTTTCATCATCGGTCGATGTGGAAGTTGATGGAGCGGCCTTGAAAGCAATATCCTTCTTCTTTGGCTCGTCTTGCTTTAGGTAGGACTTCATCTTTTCCTGCAACTTCAACTTGCTATCCTTGCGTACCTCATATGACATCAAGGTACCCATTAGTTGAACAACGGTATAAGTTTTCATGTCATTACCTTCCTCGATCCCGAAGGTACGTTTCTCCCAACTAGAAGGAAGTCCATCGATAATCTTCGAGACTTTCTCCTTTTGGGTGTAGGTCTTACCGAGAGCCTCCAACTCGTTTGTGATGTAGACGAAGCGAGCATAATACTCCTTCATCTTCTCACCCTGTAGCATATGAAATAACTCGTAATCTTTATTAACTACAACGAGTTTAGAGTCTCTTACCCTACTCGTTCCTTCATGCAAGATGAGGAGGGAGTTCCATATTTGATATGCACTCTTACATGTGCATATCTTGTTGAAATCCTCGGGCTCCAAAGCGCATTGCAAGGCGTTCATTACCTTGGCATTGCTTACCTCCGCGACAACCTCCGCGGTAGTCCACTTCTCGAAATCTTCTTCGGCGGGCTCGACATGCTCCTTCATCGTGGCCCTCCATAATGAAGCACTCCGGAGGAAAGTTTCCATCCGGCATTTCCAGTACCCGTAGTTGGTACCGTTGAAGAATGGAGGTCTCGTTGAGGAGTGTCCTTCCATCACCGAAGACGCTCCTTCACGATTCTTGAAGGTGCTATAGTCGGAAGGTGGACGCACGGTTTTGTTGTCGTTGGTAGACATAGCTATAGACTTGGCTCTGATACCAAATGTAATGCCCTGCTAAGCTACTGCACAAGTACTAGAGGGGGGTGAATAGTACTTTAAAATAATTAAGATGTTAATTCCTAATTACCTTGCAAACTCTACCAAACAATGCGGAAATGCGGAAATGTAAATGTTAGACAACAAAGAAACAATCACAAACAAGCAATATTACTGGGTTCGGATCCACCCAAGTCTCCCCGACTTGTTCCCGGTGATCCTACGTCCCAACCACCCGGATCCCCTCCGGATACTTGAGTTAGAAACCCTAAATCAAGATTTCCACTATGAAATACTTGTGAAAAACCTTTACAAGTAAAATCACACACAAATGAAAATTATGACTCCCACACCCCGTGATCACAAACACACTCTCACAATCGAGAGTGATCACTTACAATATCAAAGTAAATTGAAATAGAAATTGCTTATCGACAAAATCCTATGCCTTGAGTAAAACTTACGATTTAGGGCAAAACGGATTTTGGGGAAGATGAAGAGGCACCAAACCCTAGCTCCAAGATGAAGATCAGCGATGGAGAGCTATGAGGTTGTAGGTGACCTAGAATCAAGGACTTGGCTTGGAAGGCTCACAATCAATGAATCTCTCTTTTGAAATAAGAGTGAGAAGAGATTCAAGATTGGAAAGAAAGAGCTTTGAATTAGGAATGAATACTTTCTCTTTGATCTCTAAACTTCTCTTAATATCAGCCTTTTTTGCAATGAATGCAGCTCAACAAGTATATATAGGTTAGAGGAAAGAGAGAGAGAGAAACGTTTCAATAAATGCTCCAACGGCTCTATTCTGAACCAAACTAGTCGGTCAAAGAACAACCACTAACCGACTAGTTCATCAACTAGTCGGTCGGTCAATCAACATGAACCGACTAAGTGGTGAACATGGAATAGGTCGAAGTTCAGACAACCAGAACTAGTCGGTCAAAGAACACTTGCTGACCGACTAGTTTCACAACTAGTCGGTCGGTGAGTGAACTTAGACCGACTAAGAGATAAAACAAATAGTCTGAGTACAAATTGATTTAGTCGGTCCACGAACAAAAGTTGACCGACTAGTTCATCAACTAGTCGGTCGCCAAATGTACATAGACCGACTAACGACAAACAGTAACTAGGCATGTACAGTAGAAGCTCAACAAGTCGGTCTAAGAAGCATCACTGACCGACTAGTTCACCAACTAGTCGATCGGTGAGTCAACGTGGACCGACTAACTGCAAACAGTAAAGAGCTTAGAATTGAGAAGGCAAACTAGTCGGTCCAAGAAGCTTTGCCGACCGACTAGATCACCATCTAGTCGGTTGGTTCTTCTTCTTGAACCAACTAACATGCACAAGAAGTCGCGAAACGAAGCGCGATGCTTCGGGAAAGTTAGTATGGACTTCTTACAAGTTCCTAGCTCTAAGATAGGAGCGTTATGAAGATTAAAACGTAAGACCTACTCAAGGCTTAACATTCTACGGAACGAAGCTAAAAGACAATTAATAAACTTTGACGAACCGTCTTCGAAAGCTTCGATCCGAACCTTCATGACTTCTAAAATGGTCCAAAAGCTTCAACGAAGCTTTAGGCATATGATCACGTGCTTTGAGAAGTCTCGAGACGTCGCTTTGGATGTTCATATGAATTTGGCGACGATCACCATAACTGCGCTCACAAAGAGTTAGTTCACGATATATTTATGTTTGTTCATCATTCAAAACCAAATCCGGAGAGTCCAATATCCAACAAAGGGGACTTGCGGCTATGAAGTTTTTGCTTGAGGATCTCAATGTGTGCTGCAATGGAAGATGATGTATCGGCCGACTCTCTAGCCCATGATGAGATGACAGCTTATATAGTTTGTGACTAGGGTTTGGTAATAATGCGGCTAGGCCTTTTTGGAGAAGAGGTGTGCGGCAAGGATCGAGTCAAAAAAATGACAATGGCTAGGATGAGGGCTAAAGGATTTAGCCTAAAGGATTTGGTTTCATCCATCTTGATATGGACTTTAAGTAGGAATAGGACTTGATATGACCTTTAATTGACTTGGCTTGATCTATCCATCTCTTTAATTGATTTGGTCAAATCCCCTTGGACCCAAATTGATTCCATCTCTTCTCCTCATTTGACCAAGTCCACCATGATATATGAATAGCTCTTTGACCAAGTCACCTAGGAATGTGTATAGAAATTTGTCAAACGCATTGATTTACGTTCTCACCATTCCTACAAGCACTTAACACACACATCAAATCGTTCACAAATGTTTGTCATCATCAAACAATAAGTCCTAGATCGTTGTATCCAACAGTATACAACGGTCTTTGTCGTATTCAAGTTATACATCCTATAACGTACCCCGGCCGATGATTAACACAAAGACCGTACTGATCCAGTGACACTAACTTCCCTTTAACAGAAGAGACGAATCCCATCTTAGTCATCTACTTCCCTCGTGAGCTTTAGGTGTCACCCAACCTAAGATCTTTCAGCAGGCCGAGCCTCGAAGCTAGATCATAGATCTAAGTGACATTATCCATTCACAGGTTCATACTGATGACTTCTGGTCTTAAAGACCAGCTTTCCTATCATCACTCCAGAGTTATTATTGACAGTCTAGTTAAAGAAAAACCATTTAATAACTCTAAGTTGGTTGTTTAGTGAACTCGTTCTCTACTGAGCACATGTGTCTCGTCTCCGACTTTGCCAAGTCGAATGACTATGAGATCATCATTACCCTAAGGTAAGACAAAGACACAATGGTCTAATCGATGTGTCGATATCCTATTCTTGACACATCTATGACCATGAACCGTTTAAGACTTAATTTTTTAATCGGTCACTAACTTCTCATAATCTATATCTACATCTGGATACGTAATGACCAGACTATAAGTCTAAGGAAATTATCTAAGTATATGATTCTACGAATTCATACTTAGGATAATTAATACCATATAATTATTAGAACGAGATGATTATCTTAGGATAAATGCCTCAAGGGCATACGTCTTCCTACATTGAGCCCCACCTATTGTAGGGTCAGGCTGTAGGGTCTCACACAGAGTCAGACCTTCTTCAAGTAATAAGTAGAATTAAGGGAGATGATGCATTAGATGTAAGGGTATTTATACGTCACAAAATGTTTGTTAAAAAAGATTTAGAATATTTACGACGTGGGAATTATTTATGTTGCATATGATGCGTACATAAAAGGAAATAAATAAATTAATATGTCACAAATATGTTTGTGAGCATATAATGCATAGAAATAAAGAGACGATTTTTCCATAAATGTCGGAGAGAAAACCGCGCTCAAATCGGAGTTCAAACGAGCCCAATTAGTCTATTTAAAAGGTGTTTTAAATAGAAAGCCCAAAGAAAAGGCCCAACAGGAAAATAGTCCCAGATTTTTTTGAAATAAAAAAACCAGGGGACATTGTGGGTCGCAGCATGCACGCGCCCCAAGCTGGGCGTGTTCAAGCCTGCTCCCTACTAGGCTACGCACGCTTCATGATAGTGGAGCCCACAGCGCTTCATGGCAGTGGGGCCCACTTGTGGGCCCCACTACTAGGTTTTCGAACACTGAATGTGATTTTTTGGGCGACTGCATTTTTTTAAGCAAAACATGGGTTTTGGTAAACTTTGGACATACGTTTAAGGGGTCAAAGGGAGTCGAAATTGAGCCCCGTTTGTTTCTATGTGATCACCGTTTAGTGCTCTTCGATTTGATATTTTGATCCTACTTGCGAAGCTCAACGGTGAGGGAGAAAAAACTAGTTAAAGATTGGCATTCATGGAAGGCAAACTTTAATTAACTTTTTCCTCCAAATCTTTAGTCCCACATCGGATATGATGAGAAGGGGATGGGTCAGCCGCCTATATAAATAGGGGCCAACTCCCCTCCTTTAAACTCGCACCAAGCTCCAGATCTGAGTAGCTCCATTAAACGTGAGCAAGCTCGGATCTAAGCTTAAATTAATATTCCATCTTCTCCCTAATTCTTCCTTACTCTTGATCAGACTCTAGTAAAGCTACAAAGGAGCTCGGATCGGATCCGAAGTCTTGACGAAGGATCCACACAAGGTGAAACTTTCTTTGGCACATGGTTGGCTTGACGACAGGGTGTTGCTCGCCTCGGGACGCGGTTCAGTTTGGGATGCGATTCGGCTCAGGACGCAGTTCAGTTTGGGATGCGGTTCGGCTCAGGACGCGGTTCGGCTTGGGAGAAGCAGCGCGGGGGGCCTCGCTTCAGAGATAAAGAAACGTTGCTGAAAACGATGCTTCATACTCTGCAGAAACGAAGTGGAATGTATGCAGTTTATTTACATATGTTTATAATTGCAAGTAGGTTGATTTATCTATCCTTAGGGGTTGGTCAGACCCAACCCTGGGATAGTAGAGATTCTGGCTAGGGTTATTTCTTTAGGGCTAGACTTAAAACTGTTTTAAGTTTATTTTGCGTTGCTTTTATGTTTTCGTCGTCCGTCCGACTTAGGTCGGACGTTGATTTTTTAGCCTTAAGGACCTAGGAAAACCCTACAGTGGTATTAGACCCAGTTTACTTGATCTATATGTTTTTACAATTATAAAGTGCATAAGGATGCAGCATGTTTCTCCATCAGATGGAGGTTTTTAATCTACCTATTGTCGTTCCATGTTATGTTTACATTTTCGAAAAACTGTTTTTTGAAAATTAGATCTAATTTTAAAAATCGTGTGATAATTTTATTAATTAGATCTTTAAAAGTATATGATAATTTTTATGTTACTTAGATTTATGAGATATTTTTAAGTTGCATGCTTAGCTAAATTTTATGTGATAATTTTAGTTGATATGTTATCATGCTAAAATGTTTAGTTAAAATTTTTAATGGTTATATTAGTTCTTGTTGATTATGTGATTGTTACGGGGTAAAATCCGCTAACACTGAATTTGTATTGAAATGGGAATCACGGGTACAATAATTACAAGTTTTGGGGGTAGACGATACTAATCTCGATTGGAAGATGCTTTATAGATGGAAATCTCAAGGTCGCCCTTCAATTGGAGTAGGTCACCCGTCTATTGGAGTTGGTCTCCCCAGGTCGCTCCAACCACCGACAGCAAAGGTGACATACCTGCAAGAAGAACAACTCGTCAGAAAGGCAGGGCTGGGTGCCAGCCCGTAGCCTCTCTGATGCTTAAGTCAGCGGGTGACTGCTTGGAGAATGTCAGACATACGAAACGATCTTAGAGGCAGATCGGCACTGTGTGGAGAACTAGTGTAGAAGGCACGAATATGTGGAGGATATTCGACCTTGAATATAAGTAGTTGTGTTGGGATTTCTTACAGATTAGCCAACCCCTTTCTCGTTGGAGGAGGGGAGTATTTATAGGCCGATGGAGTCGGTTGCTTTTGCTAAGCTGGCGGTGTCAGGGATCCGACGGTTTGTGTTAGGGCCGAACGTGTCAGGCGTGCTTTTGTCAGGCCGTCAGAGCCGTAGATGTCAGGTGTGCTTTTGTCAGGCTGTCTGGTGGCGAAACGGCTAGGCGTGCTTTCGGCAGGCGGTCAGGCGGTGAAGCGACCAGGTGCGCTTTTGTCAGACTTGTCTATAGTGAAACTGGCAGTGATACTAATGGCATGTCGTCTTCCTCCATGGGCAGACTTCATCGGGATGGAGAGGTAGGCGAGCTGCCTCTGGCGAGCTGGTGAAGATCACACGACCTGTTGGAGGCTTCTTCTCTTTGGTTTGGTTGACGAGTTCGCCGCTCCGCAAGTGCAGGCTACTCTGAGCCTTGGTGAGCTTCTCTAAGCCTTAGTGAATTAGGTCTCATTGTGGAGATTCGACGGGCCAGGACTTGGGCTTCGGTCATACTGGCCTAGCTTGATTAGGCCGTTCTTGAGGTCGTAACAATTGCCCCCGTCATTCGAGTCCGAAACGGGAAGTCCGGCTTGGCTCAGATAACGTGCTCCGCTCTCTATTGGATGACATTAAATGTGAGATGGCCATCATGAAGATTCAGAAACGAGGAGATATCGAGGTGCTCTGCCACTCAGAGCACGACACGTGCCTCGTACGGCTTTGGGGAGAAGTTGAGGCGACATCTCTGCTTCAGATCTCGCCCACGTGGCCCACCTCTAGCGGTTGAGATCGACAGACGCTCTCTATAAAACAGAGAAAGGGGAAACGGTTGAAGGCTCCTGATTTCAAATTCAAAAAGGCTTCTCTCCTTCTTCGTCTTCGAGCACTCGCCACTAATCTCGCTTCATCGGAGCTCTGGAGATCTCCTTCTTAAGTACTTTCTTTGCCCTCTTATCAGATGACTTCATCCGAATCTTCTTCCTCTAATAAACATACCGAGAAGCACTTCGACGAGTTTGTGGATGTTAGCTCCGAGGGGACGGGGGAACAGACCGTGTCGGTGGAGGTGGCAGAGTCTTGTTCGGAGGAGTGGGAAGCAGCCCTCGCTGTCCCCTCGACGTCGACGGTCACTAAGAAAACCAAAAAGATGGGCTCATGGTCGACCGTCGGCATGGCTACAACAACGGTTCCGGCAGAGATCCTGGCCATAGTGCCTAATACAAAGCACATCAGCCACGCCGAGATTCGTTCCAAGTATATCCGTCTACCCTATGAAGTTCTCCTCCCCACCTTCGATGAACGGGTCTGTTTGCCTAGGGACAACGAAGTCGGGGTCTATTTTTTGACCTTCGAGTTTGGACTTTGGTTTTCGCTCCACCCCTTCCTCCTGCTCATGCTAAAATTTCTCGAGCTTCCAATCTTCCAATTGATGCCGAACTCGTTCAGCGCCATGGCCGGGTTCCTTGTTATTTGCTTCGGCAGTGACATAAGTTCGACCCTACTGCTGTTCCGGCATCTCTTCGAAGCGAAGCAGTGAGGGGTGTATTATTATGTTAGTGCAAGGAAGGATCGACATCTAGTCCTTGATATACCGAGTAAAGTGAGGGTGCGGCCGAACTGGGGGAAGCTGAATCCCGAAGCGAACAAGGAAGTAACTCTACAGCGGCGGGATCTGGAGAACTCCAAGATCTTGATGAAGATCCTTGCGAGCTCTGGATACATGCGAAGCTGGTCAAGCACCACCAGATCGTCCTCCACATCTGGCCTGAAGGTATTGCGATCTAAGCGACCTTCTTCATATTTGCTCACCCTGATCTCTTTTCTTTTTGCAGGTATGGCCATGAGTCTGTCGAGGGACGAACTAATGAGGATGGACATAGAGAGGGCATCAACCGAGGGATCGGCGCCTAAGGAGCAGGTATCCCAGGCCAAAGTCAAGGCGACGATGTCAAAGGGCTTGTCGAAGAAGGCCGGGCCGAAGTAGAGCCGAGAGGAGGCGTCCACTGCGCGGGCTGAGGAGGAGGAGCAGAGCAAGAGACCGAAGAAGAAGACGCCCACAGTGGCTGCTCCCTCCTCCTATATGAGCGAGGCCGCATCTGGCAGCTTAGCCGACCCCGTAGCGGTCCAGGAGCCGGTGGCCGATCTGACAATCGTCACTCCTCAGGGCCCGCCGGCCCAGGTCAAAGCTACAGGGGTCGAGCGTTGGCCCTTTGGATGCCCCTCTTGGGAGCATGGGAAGTCGGACTTGAGGACGTCGGGGCATCCAAGCTGCAAGGCAACGTTCGCCTAATTCAAAGCGAAGAAGGCCGATATCCTAGCGGTTCCGAAGATTGAGATTTCCGGGCCGAGCTACTCGGTGGGTACCAAGGAGTCGTTGTTCGAGGATGCCGGGGTTACGGCCCGTCTAGCGGAGAACAGTCTGTTTCCCAGTGACCGGGAGTCCCTGTACAATGTTGGTCCCGAGCGCCTCTATGGCAAGACAATTTGGCATAGCATGCAGGTTTGACGCTTTCCCGTACTCATATTGCCGGTCTGCATTCTTTCAGGCGGTCTCATGTATTCTGTTCCTTTTATAGGCTGTGGCAGCGATGACGGCCTTGTAGCGCCATACTAACGTGGGCATGCTCAAGGAAACCATCGGTCGAAAGAAGATGTAGCTCAAGGCGGCCACCAGCGAGCTGCCGAAGAAGGACACCGAGCTCAAGGAGATCGTAAAGTGGCTACAGAACAGGAAGGCAAAGGTGGAAGAGGTCAGCGGGTTTTATGCGACCCCGAAGGAGGATATGGAGAAGCAGGTTAAGTTCTCAGAGGATCAGGCCCGGCAGCTTGAGGAGTCGGAGGCCCGAAGGGCCACTCTGGAGAACGCCTTTGCCGCGGAGGTGGAGGCGAAGGGGAAAGAGATTGCTGAGCTTGCGTGTCAAGTGGCGGAGCTGAGGAAGGCTGATCTTGAGGCCGTGAAGACGGAGGCTGTCCTCAAGTATCAAATGGACTTTCTCCTCCCCATCATAAAGGATATTCAGACCAAAAGCATGTCGGAGGCCCGGTAGGCGAGCTTATATGAGGGCCTTTAGGCGGGCCTCGAGAGGGCAGAGAAGAGGTTGAAGAGGCTGCATCCTAGGCTGGAGATCGACTTCTCCGCGTTGATGGTGGCCTCAGATGGCGAGGAAGAAGAAGAAGCCGGAGAAGCAGGTCCGACTGGAGGCGATCAGGCTGGTGGCAATGTCAGAGGCCAGGGGGAGGTCGCAGCAGCAAACCCAGTGGAGACCGAAGTCGTGACACAAGTGGATGTGCTTGAGGTTGTCGATGACCGCACGGAGGCGCTATAAGGCATTTGGGGGGGTTGCATATGTAAGGCCGATCTCGGGGACAGGTGTAGGACCTAGCATAGAAAGCTTAATGTAAATGTATTGGCTTTAACTTTAATGAAATATACCTTAGGCGGTTCACCTTGTTTATCTTTTATGCTTTTGTTGCTACTTATCGCCACCTTTTGCCTTAGTGTGTATGCCCCCAACTTTCTGCTTGGAAGTGGCTAATGCCCTAGAGAAGCGGAATGTTGTGGAGTGTGAGTGTGATTGAGTTGGCGAAGTTCTTTGTAGAGATTGATCGCCTCCAGAGTCTTTTGAGGGCATTGCACGTGGCATGCCCCGCTTTTATCACTCTGGTTTGGATGGCAAACAGCCCCATAGGTCTTCAAGAGTACAGGTATAGACGGGCCGTAGCCGACCCTGTATTTATCACTTCGGTTTGGATGACGAACTGCCCCGGAGGTCTTCAAGAGTGCGGATATAGATGGGCCGTAGCCGACCCCGCATTTATCACTCTGGCTTGGATGGCGAACTGCCCGGGAGGTCTTTAAGAGTGTGATATAGATGGACCATTGCCGACCCCACATTTATCACTCCGGTTTGGATGGAGAACTGCCCTGAAGGTCTTTGAGAGGGCGGGTATTGGGCCGTCGCCTCCCTGTATCCTCTGTATCAGACGGGTATTGGGCCGTCGCCTCCTCGCATTTATTACTCCGGTTTGGATGTCGAACTTCCCTGTAGGTCTTTAAGAGGGCAGGTATTGTGTCGTCACCTCCCCGCATCCTCTGTTATTGGAGGGGTATTGGGATGTTGCCTCCCCACATTTATCACTCCGGTTTGGATGGCGAACTGCCCCGGAGGTCTTTGAGAGGGCGGGTATTGGGCCGTCGCCTCCCCGCATCCTCTGTAATTGGACGGGTATTGGGCCGTCGCCTCCCTGCATTTATCACTCCGGTTTGGATGGCGAACTGTCCTGGACGTCTTTGAGAGGGCAGGTATTGGACCGTCGCCTCCCCGCATCCTCCGTAATCGGCCGGGTATTGGGCCGTTACCTCCCCGCATTTATCACTCCGGTTTGGATGACAAAATGCCCCGGAGGTCTTTGAGAGGGCGGGTATTGGGCCGTCGCCTCCCTGCATCCTCTATAATCTGACGGGTATTGGGTCGTCGTCTCCCCGCATTTATCACTCCAGTTTGGATGGAGAACTGTCCGAAGGTCTTTGAGAGGGCAGGTATTGGGCCGTCACCTCCCTGCATCCTCTGTAATCGGACGGGTATTGGGCCATCGCCTCCCTGCATTTATCACTTTGGTTTGGATGGCGAACTGCCCCATAGGTCTTTGAGAGTGCGGGTATTGAGCCGTCGCCTCCCTGCATCCTCTGTAATCTAACGGGTATTGGGTCGTCGCCTCCCCATATTTATCACTCCTGTTTGGATGGCAAACTACCCCGGAGGTCTTTGAGAGGGCAGGTATTGGGCCGTCGCCTCCCTGTATCATTTGAAATCGGACGGGTATTGGGTCGTCGCCTCCCCACATCATCTGAAATCGGATGGGTATTGGGCCGTCGCCTCCCTGCATTTATCACTCCGGTTTGGATGGCGAACTGCCTCGGAGGTCTTTGAGAGGGCGGGCATTAGGCCGTCGCCTCCACACATCCTCTGAAATCGGACGGGTATTAGGCCGTCGCCTCCCCACATTTATCACTCCGGTTTGGATGGCGAACTGCCCCGGAGGTCTTTGAGAGGGCATGTATTGGGACGTCGCCTCCCCGCATCCTTTGTAATCGGACGGGTATTGGGCCATCGCCTCCCTGCATTTATCACTCCGCTTTGGATGGCGAACTACCCCTGAGGTCTTTGAGAGGGCGGGTATTGGGCCGTCGCCTCCCCGCATCCTCTGTAATCAGACGTGTATTGGGCTATCGCCTCCCCGCATTTATCACTCCGGTTTGGATAACGAACTACCCCGGAGGTCTTTGAGAGGGCAGGTATTGGGCCGTCACCTCCTAGCATCCTCTGTAATTGGACGGGTATTGGGCTGTTGCCTCCCCGCATGTATCACTCCAGTTTGGATGGCGAACTGCCCCGAAGGTCTTTGAGAGGTTGGGTATTGGGCCTTCACCTCCCTGCATCCTCTGTAATCGGACGGGTATTGGGTCGTCGCCTCCCCATATTTATCACTCCAGTTTGGATGGAAAACTGCTCCATAGGTCTTTGAGATGGCGGGTATTGGGACGTCGCCTCTCTGCATCCTCTGTAATCAGACGGGTATTGGGCCGTCACCTCCCTACATTTATCACTCCGGTTTGGATGGCGAACTGCCCCGGAGGTCTTTGAGAGGGCGGGTATTGGGCTGTCGCCTCTCCGCATCCTCTGTAATCAGACGGGTATTGGGCCGTCGCCTCCCCACAGTTATCACTCCGGTTTGGATGGTGAACTGTCCCGGAGGTCTTCAAGAGTGCGGGTATAAATAGGCCATAGCTGATCCTGCATTTATCACTCCGGTTGGGATGGTGAACTACCCCGAAGGTCTTCAAGAGTGCAGGTATAAATAGGCTGTAGCCGATCCTTCATTTATCACTCCGGTTTGTGTGGTGGGTTGTAATTTTAGTTCACATAAAACGCAAGTACAAACAAAAACACAAGAGTTTACTTGTAAAGAATTAGCCTGCTCCGGATGATTAATGCGACCTTTATGGATGCGCTTTCTATCTTGGAGAGGATCTGAAACTTTTATTCAAACAACACATTGTTGGTACAAAAATAAAATTACAAATTTTATTGATAGTACTTGAGTAAGTGTTGGGCGTTCCATGGATGAGCTAGTTCTTCGCCCTCCATGTTTGCCAAGATGTAGGTTACAGGTCCCACGATGTCCGCTATTTTGTAAGGGCCCTCCCATTTGACGGAGAGCTTTTCGCGACGGCTGACCTTGGGTTTGAAGGTGGCATCCCTAAGGACGAGATCGCCGACTCTGAAGTTTCGCTTCTTCACCCGAGAATTGTAGTACCTCGCCATCCTTTGGCTGTACTTGATTAGACAAGTGAGAGCACGATCCCTTACCTCATCGAGGAGTTCGGTGTTGAGGTCGAGGCCTTCTTCAGTAGCTTGTTCGTCGAAGTACTGGAGACGGAGAGAATGTTCGCTGACCTCCACTGGGACGATGGCTTCTGCCCCATAAGCTAGCATGAAGGGGATCTCGCCAGTTGAAACTTTGTAGGTGGTGCGGTAAGACCAAAGGATGCAGGGTAGCTCGTCAGGCCAAGATCCAGGAGCGTTACCGGCCTTCTTCTTCAGTGGTTCAAGGATGCACTTGTTTGCTGCCTCGGCCATGCCATTGCACTGCGGGTGCGCTACAGAGGCGAAGTGGAGGTTGATGCCATAGTCTGAGCAGAATTCCCTGAAGTCCGTGGAGTCGAACTGCATCCCGTTGTCCATCACTATGGAGCGGGGTATCCCGAAGAGGCATATGACAGCTTTCCAGATGAAGTTCTTCATGTCTTTTGAGGTAATGCATGCTAAGGGCTCCGATTCGATCCATTTGGTAAAGTAATCGACGGCGACAACTAGAAACTTCCTTCCTCTGGTTTCCATCAGGAATGATCCGAGAATGTCGAGGCCCCACTTGGCAAATGGAACCGGGTTGAGGATTAGAATCAGGTCGGCAGGATGAGCCTTTGTATGATTGAAGAGTTTTTGGCACTCCTCGCACCTCTTGATGAAGTTGATTGCATCTGTTTCAGAGTGTTTTCTCACTACAAAGCGTTGACCGTGGAGAACCCGGTCAACGTGGTCAAGGGGCCCGCTTTGGGTCCCTCAGGGGCTTCGAATCGGTGCTGAAGGGGCGAGGGGTAGCCTCGGCCCTGGTTGAGACGCTCGGCCTCGGACAGGTGTGCTCGGCCTCGGCTGGAAGGGGGACGAGGGGTAGCCTCAGTCGCCCGGGTAGATGCACGGCCGACGGGTGGCGAGGGTGAGTCTCGGACCCGATTAGGACGCTCGGCCTCGGTAGGACGTGCTCGGCCACGGCAGGCTGACGGTGAGGGGAAGCCTCACTGTCCGGTTGATCGAGTGGTCGGAGAGGGGCGAGGGGTAGCCTCGGCCCGTTGATCTGTTGTCCACCTGCGCAGACGAGAACGCTCGTCAGGGGGCCGGAACTTGGTTCCGGCCAAATCCCCTCCGATGCCTAAGTCAGATAGAGATCTGAGAAAGGAGGCCCGGCGGAGACGGTCCGACTCGTGAGGAGATCGTAACGGCATCTCTCGGCGCGAGCGGGGGAGAAAGGAGATGAATTGGGGGAACGAGGTCGTTGATGGAGTACCTTAGGTTTTGTTACCTGAGATGCGGCCCTTTTCTTCGTCGTCTTCCTGGCCCTTGTGTAGAGCTCCCGCGTGATTGCCTCTGACCCACGTCCCACGTCCGCCATTGATCGTGCCCCATCAGTCCCCCCTCGCCGCCGCTCTCTCCGCCATGCCAGCACCTCCCCATTATCGCTATTTAGTGGTCGCGCGTCCGGGGGAGTGGTTTTCGCAGGAGTGGGCGAGCGACCAACGGGTTATTGGGGCTGGGTCGGATCGACGTTCGAGGAGGTCCCTTGTAGGGCCTTTGTCGAATGGGCTTTGAGGACGCAGATGGGCTTTTGACCAGTAGTCGGGCTCCTGGGCTCGTGCTTTACGAGTCTCGGTCAAATAGGCGTAACAATTGCCCCCATCGGTCGGGTTGATCGGCCTCGGCCGGTTCGGCTCGGCCGATGTGACCTCTGCCGATCTTGACGAGCTCGCCAGTCGATGCCGACTCATTTATTAGTCGTCATCATGAGTTGGCCCGTTCGATGTTTTTAAGGCGCGGGTTCTGAAGCGCCGTCGGCCTTCAGATGTTGCCACGTGTAGCGGCAAGCTTATCCCTGCCGTTCGCGGAGTCATCTTAAGTGGAGAAGCCGAGGGATTCGTAAGCCGCCATCCCATCGTCTTTCTTCTTTGCGCTGATCCCCCTCCTGTCTGAGCTCTGCCCCATGTCGTCTTCTTCTGCTACGGGTTCGGTTCGGTCGGAGCGCGATGTGGCTCCAGGTCCGGCGGGTGGCACTCCTTCGGCGATTAGTCAGCACGGGGATGATCTTTCAGGGGTTCCTTCTGAGGTCTTGGCGTGGCCTTCGTCGATCTATGCCACCGCCATCGGGAGCATGCGCTCCTCCTACCTGCTTCCGCCCTACTCGGCTCGTGCCCCTGGGGCTGACGAGCGGATCTGCTCTCCTGGTCCCAATGAGGTCGGGATATATGAGAAGTGCTTCCACTTCGGGCTCCGTTTCCCGCTTCATCCTTTTATCGTTGAGTTCCTTCAGGCCCACAATGTGTGCTTGTGTCAATTCTGTCCCAACGCCGTCGGGATCCTCGTCGGGTTCGTTGTCGTCTGCATGCTGAAGGGTGTGGTGCCCTCTCTCCGCCTCCTTGCCCAGTTATACCGCCTGAGCCTACACCAATCGGGGGCGTGGATTTACATCAGCGCCCGCCCGAAGATGTCCCTGGTGCTGGGGTTGCCGAGCTCCCTGAAACGCTGGAAGGGGGAATATGTGTTCGTCACATTCCCCTCGAGTATACCCTTCCCGGCTCGGTGGGTGGCAGCCGGTGCCGTTGTTCTTAATCTGGGTGAGCCGACGGTCGCTGAGCAGCAGACGGCGAGGGACATGCTGGCAATTCCTACGGGGGAGCGCTCGATCGACTTCCTCTTTAGTGACCACAATTTGCGTAAGACAGTGTGGTCCCTAGGTAAGCTGCTCCGAACGTTCGCCCCTCGAAGTCGCCCAGGTTCTGCTCTGTCTCTCATTTCTTCTTTGAGTGCAGGTGGGCTCCCTCTCGGTTCTTCTCCTGCCAGCGCTCTCGTGCAGGTCCCAAACCCGGATCCGCGCAGAAGGGACCATGTGTTGGCGGTCCGGAAGAAGCAGCGGGTTGTGACCGCGTCCGGAGGTTCGAAGCGAAAGAAGATGTCGTCTCCCTCTCTCCCCTTGCAGGGGTCTCCCAAGAGGCTCCGGGAGGGGGTCGAGGGGGTCGACGTCCAGCCGACTGCTGACCGACCTCATCCTGCTCCCGTTGAGGTTGCCTGGCCGTGGGCCGGCCCTTCACCTCTCCCGGACGGCTCTCTCCCCGAGGCTTACAGTCGGTATCTTGGGGCGTTCCGCTCCGCTCCTGGCGAGTTCCCTTCGTCAGGAGAGGGTCTTCTTTGTCCACGCTTTCCAGTGGGGGAAAAGGAGTCGGTGTTCTCGAGCCGTGGAGCCGCCGCTCGTGTGGCCGAGAACTGTTGTCTCCCTCCCGACCAGGCGGTGTTGGACGGAGTCAGGGGCGATTGCTTGGCTACCTTCGTGATCCAGGCTGGTCAACATGTAGTGCGTCTCTGCTTGTCCCCCCGTTCTCCAGCTGCTTTTGCCATCTTACCTTCGTTGCTTTGGCACAGTTGTCCTCGGTGGGCCTCTTGATGAGGCGCCAATTCGCGGCTCTTCCCAAAGCCAAATCCGTGGCTGGGCTAGGCCCTGAGGTCCCTGGCAAGGAGGAGGAGGAAGCTGGTCAGTTGGAGGAAGCGCGGGTCCAATCCCTGAACTCCCGCATAACTGAGCTGTCCTCTGCCCTGGAGGCGGCGGATCGCGAGAGAGCCGTGGCTCTGGCCGCGAAGTCCGAGGCCGAGACGCGGCTCGCCTCTCTTTTAAAAGACGTCGACGCGTCTGGAGGAGTCAAGCAGATCCCCGGCCCGGCTGCTGCCTCCGAAGCCTCGGAGCTCTCCGATCGTCTGGATGCGGCGGAGGAGCAGGCGAGGGCCCTTGCTGCCCAACTAGGAGAGAAATCTCGGGAGATCGAGAAGGAGAGGGCGGAGCACCAACGCCAGGTGGAGACCCTAGAGGCCCGGCTGCGTGGGCTCGAGGAGGTGGATCCTGCCCGGATCGCTCAGGATGCGGTGGCGGAGTATGCCACCTCCTTTGTGGAGACCGCCTTGTTGGAGGCGTACGAGAAGGGCTTCGCCCGGTGCCAGTCCGAGATCCAAGAGAAGTTCCCGCTCTCGGGGATCAACTTCGAGAAACTTCGGATGTACTCTGACGCCGAACGGAGTAAGGGGGGAGACCCTAGTGAGCCTCCAGCCTGTGGCTCCCCTGGCGCCCCCGGAGAAAAATGAGGGAGGGGAATGCCCCTCGACCTCTTCGTGTATCCTCCTGTATACCTTTTTGCTTTATCTGGAAGGGAATGAATTTAAAACAAATTTATTTCATAGGAAACGATACATCTATTGAAAGTACTTGCGTAAATATTCCGCATTCCAAGTGTGAGTGAGAACTCTCCCTTCCATGTCGGCTAGTCAGTAGGCTGCGGGTCCGAGGACCTCGGCGACTTTGTAGGGTCCCTCCCATCTAGCCGCGAGCTTCCCTTTGCGAGCGGTATCGGTGGTGAAGCCCGCTTTCCGGAGGACCAGGTCCCCGAGGTGGAAGCTTCTCCCCCGCACCCGAGCGTTGTAGTATCGGGCCACCTTCTGCTTTTGGCGGACGATGGTGGCCAGTGACTGCTCCCGTCGCTCGTCGAGGAGCTCCAGGCTGAGCCCTAGGCCCTGCGAGTTCCGGTCTTCGTCAAAGTATTTGAGGCGAAGAGATTCTTCACCCAATTCGACCGGTACCACCGCCTCGGCCCCGTAGGTGAGCATGAAGGGGGTCTCACCAGTAGCCTCCTTGTGGGTCGTCCGGTATGACCAGAGTATCCCGGGGAGCTCTTCCGGCCAGTTCCCTTCGGCGTCCTTCACTTTCTTCCGGAGGGGCTCTATGATACACTTGTTGGCCGCTTCTGCCATCCCGTTGGTTTGGGGGTGTGCTACCGAGGCAAAGAGGAGCTTGATTCCCCATTCCTCGCAAAAATCTTTAAACCCTGCTGAATCGAACTGCTTCCCGTTGTCTGTGACGATGGCCCGTGGTACTCCGAATCGGGAGATGATGGAATTCCACACGAAGCTTTTCGCTTTCTTCCACGTGATGGTTGCCAACGGCTCGGCCTCGATCCACTTGGTGAAGTAGTCTACTGCCACGATCAGGTGCTTCCGCTGCCCTCGTCCTGGCTTGAACGGTCCGAGGATGTCGAGCCCCCATTTCGCAAAGGGGAGGGGGCTCACGATGGGGATGAGCTCTGACGGAGGAGTCGAGATGTGGTGGGCGTACCTCTGGCATTCTTGGCATTTCCGCACGTAGCTTGTAGCATCTTTGGCCAAGGTCGGCCAGTAGTACCCCTGCCTTAAGATCTTCTGCGCGACTATCTTGCCCCCGTGGTGATTCCCGCAGATCCCGTCGTGAACCTCCCGTAGGACGTAGTCAGCTTCTTGCGGTCCGATGCACTTCAAGTATGGGAGGACGTCCGTCTTGGTCCAGCGTCTCCGGTAGAGCGTCCCCTCATGGATCACGTATCGGAGTGTTTTTCTCTCCAGGGTTCGACGCTCATCCCCATCGGCCGGCACCTCTCCGTGGGTGAGGTATCGGATGATCGGGTCCATCCAGGTGGGCTCTTGGTCGATCGCCATCACCTCGTGCTCCATCGTGCTGGGGGACGGCAGGTTCTCTACGTAGATGGTGCGGCCCAGCTCCTTTGGCGAGGACGAGGCCAGTTTTGACAACGCATCGGCCCACGCATTCTCTGACCGTGGGAGGTGTAAGACCTCAACGTCCTTGAATTTGGACATCGCCGCTCTGGAGACTGGGAGATATCTCTGCATCGCCTCCTCCCGTGCCTCGTAACTCCCTAAGAGTTGGTTGACAATGAGCTTCGAGTCGCTGAGGAGGCGGACGGACTCGGCCCCGAGCTCCAGGGCCAGCCTCAGGCCGTTGATCACAGCTTCGTATTCCGCCACGTTGTTCGTGGCCGGGAACTCGAACCGCAACGCGTATTCCGCGATGTTCCCCTCCGGAGATCGGATCGCAATCCCGGCCCCTCCTCCTGACTGCGTGGCCGACCCGTCCACATGAACTATCCACGCTCCTGGATCCTCTGGTTGAGAGTGGTCAGCCGAAAGAAAGGACAAGGGTTGAGCAGTTACCGTCCCCGGGCCTTCTCCCTCTGGGGGCCATTTCCTTCCGTCGTGCATTCGGCGATGAAGTCGGCTAGGGCCTGTCCCTTGATGGCCGTGCACGGTTTGAATCGGAGGTCGAACTCGCTCAGTTCCACTCCCCAGTTTAGCATCCTTCCCATTCGATCGAATCTCTTGAGGTTCTGTTCCAGCTGTGAGTCGGTCAGGATCAGTATGGTGTGGGCCTGGAAATAGGGTCGAAGCCTTCGCGCTGAGAGGACGAGGGCGTACGCTAGTTTCTCCATGGGCGAGTATCGCACCTCCGCCCCCTTCAAGATCCGGCTCGTGTAATATACCGGCCATTGCACCCCGCCGTCCTCCCGGATCAGCACCGAACTCACAGCTTCCTCCGCGCACGCCAGGTAAAGGCTCAGCGACTCCCCTTCCCGGGGTTTGGACAGGAGAGGGGGGCTGCGGAGGTACTCTTTGAGGTCCCCGAACGCCCGGGAGCAGTCTTCGTCCCAGAGTATTGTCTTCCTATTGTTCGGAGGTTCCGCGATTGCTTTCCTCAGGACCTTGAAGAAGGGAAGCGATCTTTCCGCTGATTTGGAAAGGAATCGCCCCAGGGCTGCGATGCGCCCGTTCAGCCTCTGTAGCTCCTTGATCATCGTCGGCTCGCGCATGTTAACCAGCGCATCGATCTTGTCGGGATTAGCTTCAATACCACGATTAGTTATCATAAATCCCAAGAATTTGCCAGATCTTACCCCGAACGTGCATTTCGCGGGGTTGAGCCGAATGTGGTGTCGCCGCAACCGCTCGAAGGTCTCCCGCAAGTCGGCGATGTGGTCTTCCGATCGCCTTGACTTGACAAGCATGTCGTCGACATAGACTTCTAGGTTCCTTCCGATCTGGGAGCTGAACACCTTGTTGACCATTCTCTGGTAGGTGGCCCCCGCGTTCTTCAAGCCAAAGGGCATCTTCCTGTAGCAGTAGGTTCCCCGGTCCGTCGTGAAGGCAGTCATCTCTTCGTCCCGGGGGTCCATCTGGACTTGATTGTACCCGGAGTAAGCGTCCATGAAGCTTAGCATCTCGTATCCTGAGGCGTTGTCCACCAGGTGGTCGATGCGCGGCAGGGGGTAGCTATCCTTGGGGCAGGCCTTGTTGAGGTCACTGAAGTCCACGCACATTCGCCACTTCCCGTTGGGTTTTTTGACCATTACCACGTTCGACAGCCACTCCGGGTACCAGACTTCTCGTATGAAGCCGGCATCGAGGAGACGCTCCACTTCCTCGGAGGCTGCCTTCATCTTCTCGCCGCCCAGGTTACGCTTCTTCTGCCTAACCGGTTTGAAGTTGGGGTCGGCGTTGATCTGGTGGACGATCACCTGGGGGTCCACGCCGGGCATGTCTTCGGGCGACCAGGCGAAGATGTCCAGGTTCGCCTCCAGGCATTCGATCAGCTGATCCCTCAGGTCCGGGCTCAGCCCTCTCCCGATCGAGACGAACCGGCCCTCGATGTCCGTGACCGGGATTTGCTCCTGCTCCTCCGCAGGGGTGGGCCTGGGCCCACTCCTTAAGTCGAGCGCGGCCATCCGGTCAGCTAGTCGATCCTCGGGACCTTCCTCCGCCAGTTGATAGCAGGTATTCGGTCTCCCCGCGTCGCCTTCGACTTGCCCCATCCCCCCCGGCGTCCGGAACTTAATGGTCCAATGGAGGGTCGAGACCACCGCGCCGACGGTGTTGAGTAGGGGTCGGCCGATGATCCCGTTGTATTCCGACCCGATCCCCAATACAATGAATTCCACCGCTAGGGTCACAGAGTCTGGTGTGTTTCCGAGCGTTACCGGGAGATGGATAGTGCCGATGATGGGGGTGGAGTGACCCGTGAATCCGACCACGGGACCCGAACGAGGTCGCAAGTCTTCTTTCTGTCGGCCCATCTTCTCCAGAGTTGACATAAATAGGACGTCACAGGAGCTGCCGGTGTCGACAAGCAGCCGTCGCACTAAGGTAGTGTCTATGACCACTGATACCACCAAAGCCACGTCTGAGCTGCGTGCCGTTATGGGCGCACTCGGTCTCCCGACCGGTGGGGAAGGGGAGGGCATCCCGGCCCTTTCCCCACAACTCTCCTCGCGTCGGTCCCGTGCCCCTTCTTGGCAACGATGGCGGGCCCTGTCGCCCCGCGTCGGGGCCTCGCCCTTCTTTCGCCGAGAGGAGGGAGGCCGCGTCATCGCAGATGTGGTTTGTTTCTTCGTGGGACAGCTTTCTTCCCACAGACGGCGCCAGATGTTTCAGAGTGTTTTCTCACTACAAAGCGTTGACCGTGGAGAACCCGGTCAACGTGGTCAAGGGGCCCGCTTTGGGTCCCTCGGGGGCTTCGAATCGGTGCTGAAGGGGCGAGGGGTAGCCTCGACCCTGGTTGAGACGCTCGGCCTCGGACAGGTGTGCTCGGCCTCAGCTGGAAGGGGGACGAGGGGTAGCCTCAGTCGCCCGGGTAGATGCACGGCCGACGGGTGGCGAGGGTGAGTCTCGGACCAGATTAGGACGCTCGGCCTCGGTAGAACGTGCTCGGCCACGGCAGGCTGACGGTGAGGGGAAGCCTCACTGTCCGGTTGATCGAGTGGTCGGAGAGGGGCGAGGGGTAGCCTTGGCCCGTTGATCTGTTGTCCACCTGCACAGACGAGAACGCTCGTCAGGGGGCCGGACCTTGGTTCCGGCCAAATCCCCTCCGATGCCTAAGTCAGATAGAGATCTGAGAAAGGAGGCCCGGCGGAGACGGTCCGACTCGTGAGGAGATCGTAACGGCGTCTCTCGGCGCGAGCGGGGGAGGAAGGAGATGAATTGGGGGAACGAGGTCGTTGATGGAGTACCTTAGGTTTTGTTACCTGAGATGCGGCCCTTTTCTTCGTCGTCTTCCTGGCCCTTTTGTAGAGCTCCCGCGTGATTGCCTCTGACCCACGTCCCACGTCCGCCATTGATCGTGCCCCATCAGTCCCCCTTCGCCGCCGCTCTCTCCGCCATGCCAGCACCTCCCCATTATCGCTATTTAGTGGTCGCGCGTCCGGGGGAGTGGTTTTCGCAGGAGTGGGCGAGCGACCAACGGGTTATTGGGGCTGGGTCGGATCGACGTTCGAGGAGGTCCCTTGTAGGGCCTTTGTCGAATGGGCTTTGAGGACGCAGATGGGCTTTTGACCAGTAGTCGGGCTCCTGGGCTCGTGCTTTACGAGTCTCGGTCAAATAGGCGTAACAGCATCCTTCAGCATTGTCAGTCAGTAGTAGCCCTACCAGACTGCCTTATGTGCCAGGGTGCTGCCACTATAATGATTCCCGTAGAATCCTTCATGTATCTCGCAGATGACCTCCTCAGCTCTTCTTGGCCCAAGGCACTTCAAGTAGGGCAATACGTCGTTCTTCGCACGACGCTTTCGGAAGAGTACGTCGCCGAAGATCCCGAACGATAAAGCCCATCTCTCGGTCTTTTGTGCCTCCAGCCTATCCTCTGGTAGGGCTCCGGTCTTCAGATATGAGATGATCGGATCTATCCACGATCGCTCTTGATCGAAGTACATCAGTTCGCCCTCCTAAATGCTGGGCGTCAATAAGTTCTCAATGTAGATGGCTTTTTCGATTTCTACCGGAGAAGACGAGGCCAGCTTTGAGAGGGCGTCAGCATGGAGATTGTTCGACCACAGCAGATGTTGGACCGCCGCTCTTTTAAATTTGAGGAGTTCGGTGCGGGCACATTTCAGGAATCGCTTCATCAGCTCCTCCCTCGCTTCGAAGCTTCCTTCAATTTGCTAGACGACCAACCTCGAATCGCTGATCAATAGCACATTCGTCGTTCCAAGTACCCGGCAGAGTTTTAGGCCATTGAGGGCAGCTTCATACTCTGCCACATTGTTGGTCGTCGAGAAATTGAAGCAGAGGGCATACTCCAAAAGGCTCCCCTCTGGAGTCTATATTACAATGCCTGCTCCGCTCCCTGATGCTGTGGCCGATCCATCGACGTGGACAACCCACTGCTCGCCATCGGACTGGGTGGAAGTGGAGGAAGGACTTTCGACGACGATCTACTGGGGTGCCGCACCCAGGTGATCATTGGGCAGGGCCGCTGTTCTCTCCCAAGGTGCACTCCGTCACGAAGTCTGCTAGTGCTTGCCCCTTGATCGCTGCACTCGGTTTGTAGATAATTTCGAAATCACTGAGCTCGACACTCCAATTCAACATTCGGCCTGACCTCTCCAGCCTCCTCAAGTTCTTTTCTAGCGACGAATTAGTGTAGACGATAATGGTGTGCGCCTGGAAGTAGGGTCAGAGCTTCCTTGCGGTCAGAACCAGGCAGTAGGCGATCTTCTCGATGGGATCATAGCCGGTCTTTGCATCTCAGAGCACCCGACTGGTATAGTAGACCGGACTCTGGATGCCCCCGTCCTCCTTTATTAGGACCGAGCTCACTGCTTCCTCAGTTGTGGCGAGCTAGAGAACGAGCTGCTCTCCTTCTTCGGGCTTTGCAAGCAGCGGCAGGCTTTACAGGTAGGCCTTTAGCTCGGCAAAAGCTCTTGTGAGGAGTCGTCCCACTCCACCACCTTTCTTATGCCCTTCCTCTCAGCGAGGGCCTTCTAAAGAATCTTGAAGAATGGGAGTGATCTCTCGGCGATTCGTCCATTCAGCCTCTACATGTCCTGGATCGTCATTAGCTCCGTCATGTTGGTGAGGGCGACAATCTTGTTGGGGTTGGCCTCAATTCCTCGCTTAGTGATTATAAAGCCAAGGAATTTCCCCGACTCGATGTTGAATATGCATTTGGCCAGGTTGAGCCGTAGGTTGTAGCACCGCACCTTTTGGAATGTTTCCTCCAGGTCGGCGAGATGATCTCCGGCCCTCTTTGATTTTACCAACATGTTGTCGATGTAGACCTCCAGATTCCTGTCCACCTGGGGATGGATGATTTTGTCGACCATCCGTTGGTAGGTCGATCCGGTGTTTTTGAGTTCGAACGACATTTTGGTGTAGCAAAATGTCCCCCAATCCGTGATGAACTCCGTCTTCTCCTCATCCTGGGTCGCCATTAGTATCTGGTTGTAGCCTGAAAAGGCATCCATAAAAGTTAGGAGTTCATACCCTGAGGCATTGTCCATCATATAGTCGATCCTTGGAAGCGAGAAGCTATCCTTTGGGCAGACTTTGTTGAGGTCGGTGAAGTTCACACACATTCACCATTTGCCGCTGGGCTTCTTCACCATCACCACATTGGCGAGCCAGTCAGGATAGCTCACCTCTCTAATGAATTTAGCCTCGAGGAGCTGCTCCACCTCTTCGCTGGCTGCCCGCGCTTTCTCTCCCCCGGTGCTCCGCTTCTTTTATCAAACCAGGTGGGCTTCATGGTCGATGTGTAGGTCATGGGTGATCACCGCCTTATCGACTCCAGATATGTCAGAGGGAAGCCATGCAAAGATGTCAGCATCCGCCCTGAGGAGGTCGATTAGCCCCGCCCTCAGCTTCGCAGTTAACTTCGTGCCGATCGACGCAGTTTTGTCTGCCTCCTCCGTTAGGAGCACCACCTCTACACCCTCCAGCAGGGTTGGTCGCTGATGTTCAAAGTCCTCCTGACTGTTAAGGAGTTCGGTCGACAGAGCTTGCTCGGATTGCTTCTGTTTGGTGGAGCCGATGTAGCAGCTTCGCGAGAGCCTCTGGCTTCCTCGCACTTGCCTAACCCATACGGGGTATGGAATCTCACCATTTGGTGTAGTAACAAGGGGAGAGCTTCAATGGTGGTCATGTAAGGCCACCCTATGATGCCATTGTATTCCGAGGGGACGTTGACGACGACATTCACGTGACAATCCTCGGTCTCTCCCCCTGGGTGACGGGCAGATCGATCGTTCCGACAATGGGCACCGAATGGCCAGTGAAGCCGACAATCGGGCCCAAGCATGGTTTCAAGTCTGCCTCGCCCAGCCCCATCTTCTGGATCGGCGACAAAAACAATATGTCGCACGAGTTGCCGGTATCGACCAAGAGCCTGCTCATAATCGTCGGCCCGATGAGTTCTCCGATGATGATGGCGTCATCGTGTGGTAGCTCGACCCCCTCCAGGTCATTGTCAGAGAAGGAGATGGGGGGTGGAGTTGCCCTTCTTCGCTTTGCCCCTTCCCCAGCACTCGCTACCATGACCTGCCTCGCATAATTCCTCCTTAGCTACGCCGAGGTTCCGCCCGAGGCCGGCCCACCGCATATCACATATATGCGCATGATCGGACCAGTGATAGGATGGGCGGCAAGTTCGACGTTTTGGGCCTGGGCCTGCCGAACTGGTTCCATTGGAGTTTTCCCTTCTTGCCTCTGGCCTTCTTGATTGACGAACCTTTGAAGGTGGCCACCCTGGGTTAGCCGTTCTATGTCTATCTTCATAGCAGAGCAATTGTTGGTGTCATGGCCGTTGTCGCGGTGGTACCGAAAGTACTTCTACGCATTGCACGTGTTTGGCTTCCCCCTCATCTCTGGGGGCAGGTCTCTGAGAAGCCTGCCCGTCTTGGCCGCTGCCATCACTTCGGCTAGCGGGGCATTGAGCCTTGTGTAGTGCACCTCCTCTGGTGCCCTCTCCGGTCCGTTCCTTGGAGCGAGGTTCCTAGGAGCGTGGAACCCCCTCAGAGGTCCAGGGTGATCTTGCCCTCGGGGGCCTCCCTGGTCGCGCCCTTGGGGGCGATCTTGATCTCACCCTCTGCCTGTCTCAAAATAGTGTGAGCTAATACTCACAAGCATAGGAGATCGTGCAAGTAGTACCTGGAGAGACCAGGATCGAATCCACGGGACAAGTCGACCTGAAATAACACAAATTCAACTATCAAAGAAAATGTATGGATGAGAAAGCAACCACCTTTATGAAGGTGAAAATGATTTTTAAATATTGGAATCAAAAGAGTAACTCCTAAAAAGTAGTGTGGTGTTGAGAAAGTTTGTTTATCAATGAGAGGAATATGCAATGGTTGTGACTTCATTAGGAGTTTGTAATCGCTGAAATATCATGTCTTTTAATATCACACAACGCTTCACCCGGTCAAGGCATGAAGACATCGGAAGAAGAATCGATCAAAACTAGTTAAAATAGCCGTATATGCATTACTTGCAACATTGATTTCATTAAACGATAAGCACAATGATATGTCCAGATTAGAGACCATAAACTAACTAGCCTTATCAGGGCCTAGCCATAAAGAACATCAATCATATCTGTTGAGTATTGATTCCCCGGATTTGGTTTTGGATGATGAGCAAACATAAATATCTCGTACTAACTCTCTGTGAGCGCAGTTATGGAGATCGTCGCCAAAATACTATGTACATCAAAAGCGACGTCTCGAGACTTCTCAATACGCGTGATCGTGTGCCTGAAGCTTCGTTGAAGCTCAAGGAGTTTTATTGAAGTCAAGAATAAAGATTGAAGCTTTGAAGACGGTTCGTCATGTTTAATTTATTGTCTTCTAGCTTCATAGAATAGAATGTTAAGCCTTGAGTAGGACTTACATTATAATCTTCATTTCGCTCATATCTTAGAGCTAGGATTATCTTAGTAGCCATTAGAAACTTTCCCAAAGCCTATCTCTTCTTCCCTCGGCTTCTAGTGCATCTTAGTTGGTTCAAGTAGAAGAACCAACCGACTAGATGACGATCTAGTCGGTCGGCAATTCCTCTTGAACCGACTAGATGTCGTTGCTCATTTCAGCCTGGCACTGTTGATCAATTAGTCGGTCAAAGAAGAGTCACCGACCGACTAGATGACGATCTAGTCGGTTAGGAATCCTTCTCAGACCGACTAGTTATCATTGCCTCTATACAGCCAATGCTACTGTTTACAGTTAGTCGGTCAAAGCACATCGACCGCCCGACTAGTTGAGAAACTAATCGGTCGGAATTTGTTCTTAAACCGACTAGATGTCTTTGGATTCAGCCACTTTGATTTTATCTCTTAGTCGGTCAAAGAAGACTCACCGACCGACTAGTTGTGAAACTAGTCGGTTGGCCAGTATTCTTGGACCGACTAGTTCATATTGCCTGGAACTTTCTCGTTTGGCTGTGAGCCAGTTAGTCGGTCCATGAAGAATCACCGACCGACTAGTTGCCAATCTAGTCGGTCAGTGATCCTTCTTTGACCGACTAGTCTGCTTCAGAATAGAGCCGTTGGAGCTTTAATTGAAACATTTTTTAATCTCTCTTTCCTCTATCCTATATATACTTGGAGGGGTTCTTTCCTAGTATTCAAGGCTGCCATTTTAGAGGTTTAGAGAAATCAAAGAGAAGCAAATCAACTCCATTCTAAAGCTATCTCTTCTCACTAGAATCTCTCCCTCACTCTTATTCCTCAAGAGAGATTCATTGATTGTGAGCCTTCCAAGTCAAGGAGCTTGAATCAAGGTCATCAACTCCACCCTAGGTTTCCATTGCTGGTCAACTTCTTGGAGCTAGGGTTTGGTGACATCTTCTTCCTCAAAATCCCTCTTTGCCCTAATTTGGTAAGTATACTCAAGGCATGTGATTTTGTGGTAAGTGTTTCATTATTTCATCGCATTTGATATTTGAATTGTTCTCTCGGGTGTGAGAGAAGTGTGTGATCCCGGGTTGTGGGAGTCACATTTTCATTGTGTATGATTTGGTCTTGTAGAGGTTTTCTACAAGAATTTCATAGTGCAAAATCTTGGGTTAGTGGTTTCTAACTCAAGTATCCGGAGGGGATCTGGGTGGTTGGGACGTAGGATCACCGGGAACAAGTCGGGGAGACTTGGGTGGATCCGAACCCGTTATATCTCTTGTTTGTGTTTGTTAATTCTTGTCGATTGTTGTTTATTCCGCATTGTCATTTGTGTTTGCACAATAGTTGTGAATAACATTCTTAATTATTTTAAAGTACTATTCACCCCCCTCTAGTACATGTGCAGTAGCTTCACATGGCATTACAATTGGTATCAGAGCCAGAGTTCAAAGCTATGACAAACAACGACTACAACGTCTTCAAAGATCGTCAAGGATCTTCTTCAGTTATGGAAGGACAATCCTCTGTCAGGCCTCCTCACTTCAACGGTACCAACTATGGGTACTGGAAATGCCGGATGGAAACCTTCCTCCAGAGCGCTTCACTTTGGAGAGCCACATTGACGGAGTATGTCGAGCCCGTCGAACAAGACTTCACGAAGTGGACTACCGCGGAGGTTGACGCGGAGGTAAACAATGCCAAGGCCATGAATGCCTTGCAATGTGCGTTGGAGCCCGAAAACTTCAACAAGATATGCACATGTAAGAGTGCATATCAAGTATGGAACCAACTCCTCATCTTGCACGAAGGAACGAGTATGGTAAAAGATTCTAAACTCGTCGCTAACAAAGAATTCGAGTTGTTTCACATGGAACAGGGTGAAACTATGAAGGACTACTATGCTCGCTTCGTGGACATATCCAACGAATTGGAAGCTCTTGGGAAGATCTACACCCAAAAGGAGAAAGTCGCGTAGATTATAGACGGACTCCCTTCTTGTTGGGAAAAGCGTACCTTCGCCATCGAGGAAGGTAACGACATGAATAAGTATATTGTCGTATAATTAATGGGTACCTTGTTGTCTTATGAGGTACGCAAGGAAAGTAAGATAAAGATGAAGGAGAAGATGAAGGCGTACTTGAAGCAAGACGAGCCAAAGAAAAAGGCGATTGCGTACAAGGCCGCTCCATCTACCGATGATGAAGAATCGGAAAAAGAGTTGGACATGGAAGCTTTGGCCGATTTGGCAAAGAAGTTCGACCGATTCTTCTGACAAGGTAAGTTGAAGAATAAATCAAAATTTATTTCGACTAATGTCTCCTCTCCCGTGTGTTATAAATGCAACAAGCCAGGACACATCAAGCCGGATTGTCCTCTAAACAAACACAAGGAGAAGTGGAAGGCATCCAAACACGACAAGTCGAGAAGGTACAAGAAAGGACTTGTTGGGACATTCACCGACTCCGACGAGGACTCCCCAAGTGGAGAGTCGGATGATGAAAATGTGGAGAAAGCACACATGTGCTTCATGGGAAGAGAAGAACGTGTTCAAGAGACTTCCTCCGATGAAAGCGGGGATGAAAGCGAGGATGAAGGCGAATAGGTAACTATGGATGAACTTAGATTAGCCAACGAACAACTTTGGAATAAGTTTTCTAATTTGGCTACTAGATTTATTAAGACTAAAAATGAGTTAACTAGTCTTCAACCCTCGCATAAGCCTATCATCGTCAACAACGACACCGTTGTTGAAGATTTGAGAAATGAGATTGTAAATCTCAAATCTCAACTTGAGCATGTTCATATCGAGGATTCGGATGAACATGTGATAGCAGATTTGACGTCTCAAAACTCAACTTTAAGCATTGAGAATAAGAATCTCAAGTCACGTGTTTGTGCACTCACATCGCAAGTGTCCACCTTGGATGCTTCGATGCATTCTCTCACCAAGAAGTATGAGTGCACATTAGGCCGAATTTATGAATTCAATAAAGGAAAGGGCCATTTGGATAATATCCAAAATGACTTACTTCCCAATCATCACATTGGCTTGGGGTATAAGATGGGAGATTCATCCAAATCGTCCGCCACCTTTGTTAGGCCATCTTCCAAAGCTTCTACTAATGGGAGTAAACACTTCATGGGTAGTTCTTCTACCAATGGTGCTTTCGCTAGGTACACACCCCCATTTGGAAAGAAACCCACTTTGGGTGGACCTCCAAAGAAGGGTCATGCTTTCATGTATACCTGCCACGTAGGAACACACATCCTACTCCACATGTTAGCATGTATGATGATTTTTATGCTCCGCATCCACGAGCACGTGCACACCATGTGAGACACACTCATGCACGTGTTCCACCACATGCATATGTTCATTCACATTCTCATATGAATAATTATCATCATGCACCATTGCATCATATGCCATATGCTTACCCACGACATGCATCACATAGACATCAACAACGTATGCATGCTCCCAATAGGATTAGGACTCCCAAGACATACACTATTTGGGGTCCAAAGAACACAAGCATGCATGCTAAGGATATGTATGTGCAATTGTATATTAATGATATTATTTTGAATGATGATTATGTTGGGAAATCACGGTCCTTGTGGACTTGGTTTCCGAATGGTTAGTTTCCTTTGACCCTTCATTGCTTGGTACCATAAGTTTAATTTCATTTTATGGGTACCAAAGCAATTGTGGTAAGAATTGGTTTATTCCTTTTATTTGCATATTGGTCTTGGAAGTGCATGAGTGTTTGAAACTTAAATTCGTATTGAATTTGAATTTAGTTGGGCTATGTGTTACGTTAATTTGAATTTAGTTTGTTAAAAGTGTTGCCTAACCCATAGGATCCAAAAGGGTTTTTGGATACCAAGAATTGTGTTTTCTAGGTTCAATCCACCATGGGATACCAACCCTACTAACTCTTTGATTTGCAAAGGATTTTCATTCAAATGGAGTTGATGGTGCTTAAGAGATGCACCAAAGTAGGGGGAGCTTAATGTTGTAAGTATATTCTTACATTTGATATACATTTGGTATCCATGTGTGTTGATTGCATACATTGGTAGACTATATTAGGATTGGTATCATTTTGTTTCATTTTGAATCCTAGTGTGCTAGATTTGTGTATGCCATAAATTCTATGATGTTCTATCTATTTTCTTTGGCATAACACTTTTGCATGCTACATTTGGTTTTCTCATTGGATTTATTTGTCTCTGATATTGACTTTCGTCGTTCGACGATTTTATGAATTAAATAGATTTGCTTTTATGAAAACATAGAATTGTTTTCCATGCACTATTTAACTAAGAATGTTGATATTGGAGAGTATGTTCCAAAACTCAATACGTGAAATTGATTTGAGTTTTGATGATTTTGTTTTTCGATTTTCGCATATGATTTGGTGATTTCGTTTTTCGATTTTCGCCTATGGTTTGATGATTTCGTTTTTCGTTTTTCGTTTTTTGACTATGGTCATGTTGGCACGCTTTGATTTTCTCCGGTATTTTACATTTGGTATTTTACATTGGTGTCATTTGGATCGTGGTCGTATTCTTAAACTCTCATGCTTTTATTTTTTAGCCATTGTAATCTTGTCATTGATCTCCTCCCGCTCTTTTTTCTAATGCCAAAGGGGGAGAGAATTAATAATGACAATGTGCTAATTGATAATTCAAAGCAATTTACCGTGAATCTAATTTGATATGTTAGATTCAGGGGGAGTTAAGATATAAAATGGATTTAGATCCTAAATTGCAATAATAGGATTCATATTTTATATCTCCCTCTCCTGCTTGATGCGTATGATTATTGTTTAATACGGAACTAACGTGTCATCAATACAGGGGGAGTAAGTAAATTTCATTTGAATCATTATTATTGATTATTATTTATGTTGGTTTGTCATCACCAAAAAGGGGGAGAATATTGAGTATTGATTCCCAGGATTTGGTTTTGGATGATGAGCAAACATAAATATCTCGTACTAACTCTCTGTGAGCGCAGTTATGGAGATCGTCGCCAAAATACTACGTACATCAAAAGCGACGCCTCGAGACTTCTCAATACGCGTGATCGTGTGCCTGAAGCTTCGTTGAAGCTCAAGGAGTTTTATTGAAGTCAAGAATGAAGATTGAAGCTTTGAAGACGGTTCATCATGTTTAATTTATTGTCTTCTAGCTTCATAGAATAGAATGTTAAGCCGTGAGTAGGACTTACATTATAATCTTCATTTCGCTCATATCTTAGAGCTAGGATTATCTTAGAAGCCATTAGAAACTTTCCCGAATCCTATCGCTTCTTCCCTCTGCTTCTAATGCATCTTAGTTGGTTCAAGTAGAAGAACCAACCGACTAGATGACAATCTAGTCGGTCGACAATTCCTCTTGAACCGACTAGATGTCGTTGCTCATTTCATCCTGGCACTGTTGATCAATTAGTCGGTCAAAGAAGAGTCACCGACCGAATAGATGACGATCTAGTCGGTTAGGAATCCTTCTCAGACCGACTAGTTATCATTGCCTCTGTACAGCCAATGCTACTGTTTACAGTTAGTCGGTTAAAGCACATCGACCGACCTACTAGTTGAGAAACTAGTCGGTCGGAATTTGTTCTTAAATCGACTAGATGTCTTTGGATTCAGCCACTTTGATTTCATCTTTTAGTCGGTCAAAGAAGACTTACCGACCGACTAGTTGTGAAACTAGTCGGTTGGCAAGTATTCTTGGACCGACTAGTTCATATTGCCTGGAACTTTCTCGTTTGGTTGTGAGCCAGTTAGTCGGTCCATGAAGAATCACCGACCGACAAGTTGCCAATCTAGTCGGTCAGTGATCCTTCTTTGACCGACTAGTCTGCTTCAGAATAGAGCCGTTGGAGCTTTAATTGAAACGTTTTTGACTCTCTCTTTCCTCTATCCTAAATATACTTGAGGGGTTCTTTCCTAGTATTCAAGGCTGCCATTTTAGAGGTTTAGAAAAATCAAAGAGAAGCAAATCAACTACATTCTAAAGCTATCTCTTCTCACTAGAATCTCTCCCTCACTCTTATTCCTCAAGAGAGATTCATTGATTGTGAGCCTTCCAAGCCAAGGAGCTTGAATCAAGGTCATCAACTCCACCCTAGACTTCCATTGCTGGTCAACTTCTTGGAGCTAGGGTTTGGTGACATCTTCTTCCTCAAAATCCCTCTTTGCCCTAATTTGGTAAGTATACTCAAGGCATGTGATTTTGTGGTAAGTGTTTCATTATTTCATCGCATTTGATATTTGAATTGTTCTCTCGGGTGTGAGAGAAGTGTGTGATCCCGGGTTGTGGGAGTCACATTTTCATTGTGTATGATTTGGTCTTGTAGAGGTTTTCTACAAGAATTTCATAGTGCAAAATCTTGGGTTAGTGGTTTCTAACTCAAGTATCCGGAGGGGATCCGGGTGGTTGGGACGTAGGATCACCGGGAACAAGTCGGGGAGACTTGGGTGGATTCGAACCCGTTATATCTCTTGTTTGCGTTTGTTAATTCTTGTCGATTGTTGTTTATTCCGCATTGTCGTTTGTGTTTGCACAATAGTTAGGAATAACGTTCTTAATTATTTTAAAGTACTATTCACCCCCCTCTAGTACATGTGCAGTAGCTTCATAGGGCATTACAATATCGACAATGAATAATACCCAATAAATACGATGTAGAAATCAACGTTACAAGCAATTTTAACATGATTTTAAATCTAAAGACAGGAAAATCTACGATTACATTCTCATAACTACATCACAACCATATCACAATGAGATTAGCAACTCATGGTGAAAGAAAAATCAAGTTTCATAGATGAATACATCGTTCAAATATCAAAATACAATGAAAAACACTAAATACGATGTAAAAGTTCAAGAATCTATCACCAAATCTCTAATATAATCACCCAAACTCTCTGGATTTAAGAAAAATAACCTTTGGAATTTGTCAGCAACTTCCTCCAGAAAAATACGCGTAGTATCCGCCTCAAAACCCCAAAATATGCCAGAATACCCCCCAAAACCCTAGGATACGCTTATATAATAGCATTGCGGGTTTGGAGAGCTTATCGGGTTGAAATCCGCACCCAAAATCGCCTAAAACCCGATCCATCAGCCGCTCGCATCCTCAGCTGTTCGATCGATGCGTGATCGAACGTGGAGAAGACACGTGACAGGCGGATCGGATCCGCCATCGCGCGCGCCCGCTCCGCTCGAACGATCCGAGTTCAATTTGGATTCTTCAGGAGCCGTTGGATCAATCATCGGACGATTCGGATGCTGCCATGTCTCCCCTAGATGTGAGCCCGTTAGCAAACTCAAGTTCGCAGCGGATTCATTTACAGCCATTGGATGATGTGCAGATGGTCGAGATGATGCCACGTGGCCCTGTGGATCTCGATCCGCTGCTGCGTTTGGTGCTGATGATAGCCGTTGGATCGAGATCCAACGGCGTATAATAAGCCGCGTCACCCTTGCGTCTGTGTCGTCGGATGGAGCGGGAAATTACGGATGGCCGCCACATGGCAGCATCTGAATGGGCGGGCGACCGTATTTCTCGTATTTTGAGCATATTTTTTCATTAAATTGGTATTCTGCATTCAAAAATTCACAGTAATTAGCACGGATCTCAGAAAAATACAAATAAATAGTCGTTGGAATCGTGAGATCAAGATCTAGCCATGAAAAATATAAAAAGTGCAGAAATACGCAATAAAATTCATATTTTGTGCTCAAATCAGTTTGCTCTAATAAATGATGATATACAAAATACGTGCGTATTAGAGACCAATCAAGCATCATATGCACATAAAATTGTGCTAGATAAGGAATTAATTTTGCAATATTCACCCCGAATCACCCTCGGGGGCGGTCATCCTACCTCCACCTCGGTGGAGGTCGGGGCTTAGCTCTGAGACGCTCAACTGGGGTAACGGCTCTCTTCACCCCCAACGACTCCTCACTGAGCATGAACTCGTCCGCTCTGGAGAAGAGAGCATCGACATCCATTGGCGGGTCGTGGAGGAGGGATTTGTGTGGACTGCAATTAGTGAGCCCCTTCTTGAAGGCTGCCATGGTGAGCTCATCTCTGTAGCTCATCACGCTAAGATGCTCCTCATTGAAGCGCCACTGGAACCTTCGGAGGGTCTCCCCTTCCTCCTGGACTATCATAAATAGATAGTCAGGGGCCTTCTTCCTTCTACGCCCCGCTCGGAACTGCATACAGAACTTGTGGGACGTATCGCCAAATGAGTCAATCGATCTGTCCGACAAGTCGTTGTACCATTCCGAGGCGGATTTCTGCAGAGTTGTCGGGAAGGCACGACAGAGGAGCTCGTCGTCTGCTCCTTGGATCTCCATCACCCCCCTAAAGCACTGCACGTGTTCGAGTGGATCGCCCAAGCCGTCGTACAATCCAAGCTAGGGTAGCTTGAACCTACGCGGTATCGGGGTTGAGATCACCCTTCACATAACTGGGTTGGCTTCTTCGGGATGTTGGGGGGTGCTGGTGACCTTCATGCGACGTCCCGAATGCCTCGGACCCTAGATGAGCCACCTCGGCACTCAGGAGAGTCCCTTCTATGTGCCTTGGGGACCGGGCTTCGCTCGCGGCTCTGCCTGTTGGATATGGATGACGTTTGTACACCCTTGTAGGGGATGTACGAGGGAATACGGACCTCGAACGTCGCGTACATGAAGTCGTGTGCAAAGGGAATCTGTTCCCTTGCGGAGAGGATCTCTAGATTAATGGGAAAGTCGCATTATATGTGCATAAGTGCATGCGACATATGGCTAATAAAGGGGGAATATCTTAAGCTTATGTTGTACCATGCATATGGTACAACTTAAGCTTATAATGTGCCATGTATGATGGTACACTTTAGTTAAATTGTTCCAAAGGAACAATTACTCCTAAAATAACTACCTTCGGGGCTATAAATAAGACCCAAGTCTTAGCTATTTCCTTACACTTTTGCATGGTATTCTTGCCTTGCATTTCATTCTAGCGAAGCTCTGCCGAAATCCTTCCTCTCTCTTTATCCAAGTTCTTAATCTAAAAGTAGAGATTTGGATTGTGGATTTAGTATCCTTACTCCGTTCGTGAGAAGACTCGATCCGTCGTGGCGAATCCGAAGGCGAGGTTCCGAGACTACCGTGCCACATACGCAAGCGTAAGTCTCAACTTCATTTATCGATCCTAACGCTGTTTTGACAGGTTCCTACATTGGTATCAGAGCCATACGGGTTCGCCCCGGTCAAACCGCCGCCCCGTCGAACCGATGAATGAGGCGTTGTCTTTTTCACGAATGGGTATCCTACCATTACGGATATGGTAGGAACGCTTCGTGACGGAGAGAACGCAGCGGTTGTTCTTTTCACGTTAGGGTCTCCTACCATTACGGATATGGTAGGAACTCTCCGTGACGGGAAGAACCGACCGTTCATATCGTCAAGCTCGCTCTCTTCATGGATGCTGAGTCTCCATTCATAGGGAATGTGAACTCTCTTCATGTGGAGCGCGTAGTTTACGAACTTTAAAGTGTGTTATTTTTCATTTTTGGCACACGGCCATTAGAGAATAACTACTTTCTCGACGAACGGGTGCTTCATCGACGAACGGGTGCTTCACCGGAGAAGAAGATGGTGGTTATTCCCATCGGGGAAGATGACTTTTGGTGCATGAAATCTATGGCCATATGGGCAATGGAGGCAATGCATTCCCCCTCCCCATGCGGAGGGGGTTGGCTACGGCCAATAACGATGAAAACCACCGCGACCACCCCATCAAGGGGGAGGAGTGCATGCGGCCACCCCATGAAGGGGGGAGGCCGGCCATGGCCAAAGGGCCATGGCCGGTCAAGGCCAATAAGCCATGGCCATGGCCGACCAGCCCTGGCCGGCCACGGCCAGGGCCAGAGGGCCCTGGCCGCAGCCAGGCCAGGGCCAGGCCGCCCTGGCAGAGGCCAGGGCTAGGCCGCCCTGGCAGAGGCCAGGGCAGCGCCCTGGCCTCAGGCCAGGGCCTGGCCGCCCTGGCCGAGGCCAGGGCAGGGGCCCTGGCCCCGGCCAGGGTCTGGCCGCCCTGGCAGAGGCCAGGGCAGTGCCGTGGCCCCTGGCCAGGGCCTGGCCGGCCCCGGCCCTGGCAGAGGCCAGGGCCTGGCCAGCCTTGGCCTCGGCCAGGGCTTGGCCAATGGTCGGCCCTGGCCGTTGCCAGGGCCACGGCCGGCCCTGGCAGCGGCAAGGGCCTGGTCGACGGCCGGCCTGGTCGGCACTGGCCGGGATTGATGTAGACAAATTTTTGGTCGACCAATTTGGGTGTTTTGGTCAACCAATTCGGCAAAAGGTCTTGGTCGATCACGAACTTGCTGACTAGCCCATACGGGGTGTCAAAAGGCCTTGGTCAAACACGAATGTGTCGACTAGCCCATACGGGGCTAACGACAGTTGTCTGCTCTTATTTTATAAAGTTTTTTTTCTTGGGCTCTACTCCTTGAAGATTAGCCGTAGTGCTCTACTTCATGCGAGATTAGCCATGTCATTGTGCTCTACTCTACGGAGATTAGCCAATGTAATTATGACATTGTGCTCTACTCTACGGAGATTAGCCAATGTATTTCAAATTTTTTGAAAAAGATGTTTTCAAATAGGTTATGTCCCGTCCTTAATCGGGATAGCGCAATTTAGAATTCCAAGTCCTACCACGATCCGTCCATGGTTATCTAACCCATGGGTGTGTAGAACAGGTCTCGTGGCTTGGCAATTGTTGCGTTAAAATTCTTTGCGCAAACTCTCACCTATTCCATTTTGAAAGATATGTTTTTCAAAAGTATTTTTCCGCTGCTGGTACCATACGGGTATTATTTCTGATTTCTTTTTACATGAGATAAGTAAGAGTGATACTTTGAAAGTTACTTCTAGATGGTAGTTGGGAACGTAGTGAACTTCTCGATTCTAGAGTAACATTTCAGCTTATCCAAGGAACTTATCAAGTGTTTAAAGAATCGAAACTTTATGCATAGAATTTTGATCGTATTTTTCATTTTCTTTGCAGTTTTTTGATTCGAATATGTCTACCGCTTCTAAGAACATTGTCGCCGAGCTTAACAAAGGTGAGAAGCTCAACGGCGACAATTATAAACTTTGGTCAATAAAAATCCAATATGTTTTGGAGGAGCAAGATGTGCTTGAAACACTCCAAAACGTAATGGAAGAACCTGAGTTGGGCAATACGGCCCAACACAAGAGGGACCGAGAAGCTTATGAGACTTGGACTCGAAAGAACAAAATAGCACGTATTACGTTATTGTCCGCAATGGACAATGACATAATGCGTCTATTTCGGGAATTCGACCTAGCCAAAGACATATGGTCTGGGATAGAAATAAAGTTTGGTGGAACTTCGGTCACCAAACTCGCTCCTTAAATATTCAATTTGATTCGTACAAAATGCGGCGAGATCAATCTATGAAAAAGCATCTCCGCCACATGGCGAATCTCATAGCTGAATTGAAGGATACAGGTCTTACGCTGTCTGACGAACAGCAGATCCAAGCAGTCATTCGTTCACTCCCAGATAGCTGGGATAACATGAAAATGCACCTCACTCATAATGAGTGCATTAAAACTTTAAGCGATGTATCCAAACACCTCGAACTCGAGGAAGAGCGGATTCAAGCCGCAAAACCTAGTGCCGAAGTGCACATGGCCGCTAGTTCCTCACATGGAGGAAAGAAGCGGAAGGATAAATGCTTAAGGTTTATGAACGAACGAAAGCAAGAACCGAAAACCTCAAAGAAGACTAAGAACAAAATGTGGCAAAAGAATGTGCACTCAAAGAAGAAAAACTTGAAGAAGATCAAGTGCTTTAAGTGCAACAAGTACGGTCACTTCGCCCGTACGTGTACGGATGGAAGTGATAAGGTAACTTGTAGGGCTAGTTACATATGTGTTTCTAGTTCCATGTTTCTTGCTGAATCTAACTATTTTTGGTTGATTGATTCAGGGGCCACAGACCACGTAGCGAAGGACAGAAGGTTCTTCGTAGAGTATCGAAGGATAACTCAAGGAACAAAGTGGATATACGTCGGCAACAACACTCGTGTTGAAGTCAAGGGCGTCGGAACATGCAAGCTAGTTCTCGACAATGGCCGGACTCTATTATTGCACGACGTCCTCTTTGCTCCAGATATTCGAAGGAATATCGTATCCGTGGTCATGTTAATGTCTTTAGGTTATGAATGGAGGTTCTATGAACAAAATGTTGACCTTGTTTGTAATAGTTCTTTAGTTGGGTCGGGTAATGTTTGTAATGGATTGATTGTTTTAAACACTGTGTATGATGATTCTTCTTCTATTAATAAAAGTTTCCATTTGACAAATGCTTCTAATTCTGAATCTGAGATCATTTGTTGGCATGTAAGACTTGGTCACATTGGACCAACTAGAATGGATAGACTTGCCAAAAGTGGCTTGCTATCTAATGTTTCAAAAGTTGAAATGTCAACTTGCGAACATTGTCTTGTAGGGAAAACTTGTCGCAAGCCGTTTGGAACAGGCACAAGGGCCGAAGTTCCATTACAGCTTATCCATTCGGACATTTGCGGTCCAATGAATGTTAAGACAAGACGCGGGAAGTCCTATTTCATCACCTTCATTGATGACTTCACCCGTTTCGGTCACATTTATTTGATTTCCCACAAACATGAAGCTTTATCTTGCTTCAAAAACTATATGAGTTTAGTGGAAAATCAACTAGATCGCAAGATAAAGGTCTTGCGAACCGATCGGGGTGGAGAATATCAATCAACGAGTTTTAAGGACCTCTGTGATGAAAAAGGCATAGTTCATCAAATAACTATGCCTTATACTCCGCAACAAAACGGTGTTGCGGAAAGAAGAAATAGGACATTGATGGAAATGGTCCGATCAATGATGTCTCAGGCAAATTTGCACATCACCTTTTGGGGTGATGCATTATTGACGGCAGCATTCATCTTAAACCGTGTACCCTCGAAGTCGGTAAGTTCTACTCCTTATGAGTTGTGGAACAATAGAACTCCAGACTTAAGCATTCTAAAACCTTGGGGTTGTGCCTCTTACACACATTTATCCTCTCACAAATATGGCAAACTTGGGCCACGTGGGAGGAAGTGTATCTTCATCCGATACACTGAAAACTCCAAAGGATATGTTTTCGTCGGTCAAGAGGACAATGGGGGTCTAATAGAATTCGAATCGAGAATGTTGTCTTCTTGGAAAACGAGTTTCTAAGACATGGTGAGATAAGTCAAGACTTATCCTTGTTTGAGACTTGGGATCAAGAAGGATCGGAACGTTCGAGTGGGAGAATTCTTGGTGAAGAGGAAAATGACCCTCATACTTCACCTATGGATGATACGAACGATACCAATCCTATTCTGAGTGGGAGTGATGTTATTCCAAGTGGGAGTGATGTCATTCTAAGTGGGAGTGATCAAACTCAAGCAAGACGTAGTAATCGAACGAGGCTAACACCTCTGAGATTTGAGGATGAATTTCCTCAAACATTCATGATATTACTTCAAGATGATGACGAACCTGCAAATTTCAAACAGGCCGTCACATGCCCTGTTAAAGATAAATGGATAGCGGCGATGGAAGAAGAACTTCAATCCATGAAAACAAACCAAGTCTGGGACTTGGTTGATTTACCTAAGGGACGTAGAGCCATTGGGAACAAGTGGGTTCTCAAAATCAAGCATAAGGCTGATGGCTCCATCGAGAAATGTGTCCCAAAGATCCAAAAGAAAAGAAAGCTATGGAAAAGGTTCCATACTCCAGTGCTGTCGGGAGTCTGATGTATGCCATGATGTGTACCAGACCGGACATTTGCTATGATGTTGGTATGGTAAGCCGTTACCAATCCAACCCAGGACAGGCACACTGGAAAGCGGTGAAGAGGATATTAAGGTACCTCAAAGGGACTGCGGACTATGTGTTGTGCTATCAAGGCAATACCTTGAGACTCGAAGGCTATACCGATGCTGATTGGGCAGGTGATCTCGACGAGCAAAGATCTACCTCAGGCTTTGTTTTCTTGCTCGGGAATGGTGCAATATCCTGGAGCAGCAAGAAGCAAACCTGCATCGCCCTATCAACCATGGAAGCCGAATTTGTAGCATTCAGCATGACGGTCCAAGAAGCTGTTTGGCTTAGGAAATTCTTAGACAGGCTGACGGATGCCACTGACTCAAGCACTGTTCCTATATACAGTGATAGTCAAGCTTCGATTGCCTATGTCAAAGATCCTAAATTTCATTGTAAGACCAAACACATTGATATTCGATTCAAGTTTGCGAAGGACTATGACAAACGGAAGGAAGTAGACATAGGATACATATCCACGCATAAGATGATAGCGGATCCCCTTACTAAGGCGATCCCCAGAGATGTGTTATTCAAACACTTATCATCTATGGGAATGCGTAGGTGCTGAGCTGTATCATGTAATATTTCACATGTCTATAGAAGATCAAAGTTTAATAAAAAGAAGAAGTTTTTTTATATATATTGCATACAAGTTTCTTACAAATGATTTTATATACATTTGTGTTTAAGTCTCAGCTATTTTATTGTGTTTATGTTAGACAGATTAAGGTTGGCTCTCTCACATGAGCAACCGCCTTATCTTATCAGATGGATAAGATAGAGATGAGACTAGTTTAAAGTCAAAATCATTAGACAAATGATTTAGAGTCGTGACTTAAACAAGATAGTCGAATAAAAGATCTGCATCATATGGATGCTTACAAAAGATCTGAGATCTGTATCACAAGGATATTCAAAAGAGATCTCATAGGATTTTTTAAATCCTATCTGTCTTATTCAGGATGAGAGTCCGGGAATATTTCATGGGTAGTAAGGGGACTCAAAAGATAGGCACTGTGGTGTCTGATCTTTCATTCGTACAACATCATTAAGACATACTCTCCCTGGGAAAGGAGTAATGTTGTAATACGTGTTCATACCACGTATGCATTTCGACCACTGAGTTAGTAGCAATAGTGTTTGCTATTATGTGAGACTCAAAGGCCATATGGGTCTTAACTCTTACCCTCAAGGACTCCAATTGGTTCCTTTAGATTTGACGAGATGATCGCTATCTTAGCGTGTTGCTAATGGGCTATGATAATTCGGCTCGGCGGGGCACGTTAGAAAAGCGAATCAAGTCAAGATCAGAAGGTTCGCAAGAAGAGGAAGATTGATTTCATATTCGCATTTGGACTTTAATGATTCAAAGCTGGCCAGCCAATTGTGATCCAGATGGGATTCAATTGTTGAATATAAAGTATAAGAAATGTGAAGAAATAATCTAGGGTAAAGCATGTGTTGAACTACTCAACTTTGCACCTTCGAGGTCGTTGTGTATCTCTAACAAGTGCACAACAACAGACTCTACGCGCATGACGGTCGCACGGTCTATTTCTCGGTATGATAGATGAAAGAACTAAGAGAAAGACGTTCTCTTACAATCCCCTCAAGTGTGAGTGGGAGATGTTGGATATGGATGACATTTGTACACCCTTGTAGGGGATGTACGAGGGAATACGGACCTCGAACATCGCGTACACGAAGTCGTGTGCAAAGGGAATCTGTTCCCTTGCGGAGAGGATCTCTAGATTAATAGGAAAGTCGCATTATATGTGCAAAAGTGCATGCGACATATGGCTAATAAAGGGGGAATATCTTAAGCTTATGTTGTACCATGCATATGGTACAACTTAAGCTTATAATGTGCCATGTATGATGGTACACTTTAGTTAAATTGTTCCAAAGGAACAATTACTCCTAAAATAACTACCTTGTGGGCTATAAATAAGACCCAAGGCTTAGCCATTTCCTTACACTTTTGCATGGTATTCTTGCCTTGAATTTCATTCTAGCGAAGCTCTGCCGAAATCCTTCCTCTCTCTTTATCCAAGTTCTTAATCTAAAAGTAGAGATTTGGATTGTGGATTTAGTAGCCTTACTCCATTCGTGAGAAGACTCGATCCGTCGTGGCGAATCCGAAGGCGAAGTTCTGAGACTACCGTGCCGTATACGCAAGCGTAAGTCTCAACTTCATTTATCGATCCTAACGTTGTTTTGACAGGTTCCTACACTGCCCCTGCCGATCATTGCGCCTAGGGGTGTGCATGGGTACAGGGTACCCAGATACCCGATTGGAACCTACCCGAACGGGTAGGTTCTGGGTAGATAGTTATCGGTTCCGGGTAGGTTCCGGGTAGGAAAATTAGGAACCGACGGGTATCGGGTCCGGTTCCGGTTCCTGTTTATAGGGAGCGGGTACCCAGAACCGGAACCGATATTTTATATATTTAATTATATATATATTATAATATTAATGATCAACATATATAAGAGTGATTCACCCTGGATGTATCTAATTTGAACTTATAATATTAGGGAGTACAACTTGCATCCTGAAGTTCTGAGCAACGCGTAAGTACATCAAACAATGCATTTGAATCAAAGATCATATTGCTCTCTTATGCGTGCAAAAGAGCAGTAGAGGTAAACGTGAATCATTCTTCCATATGTCTAGCTTTATCTAATAGAAATGACTGATCAGTATACCTTTATCACTGAAGAAAGAGACTAGAGACAATATTTTACTTCCAGATTGGTCTTTAGTCATATGTATTTGAGGCAATTGTCATGCACAGATCATTTGGAAATCATTGTTCGTAATGCATCACAAAATAGATTTTTTTTACAGGGTACCCGGAACCTACCCGGAACCATAGGGTCCGGGTATATGGTCCAACTGGGTAGGTTCCGGGTCCAAATTTTAGGAACCGGTCCCTTACCGGGTAGGGTCCGGGTAACATCAAAAAAACAGGGTACCCGGACCCGCACACCCCTAATTGCGCCTAGGAGAGAGGCGTTCAGCCTCAGGGGGGCTTCGGCCTTGATGGGGGTGCCCTTCGTGCCTTGGGGACTCTCTGTAACTTGATCCTGCAGGATGTGCTCCTGCACTATCTCGATCGATGGGTAGGGGATTCCCAAGCTCCCATGCTGGATCCTCTCCCTCGTAGCGACAATGTACCTTCGTTGTCGAATAGCTGCTTCTTCGTCAAGCTGCCTTTGTATCGCGACGTCCTCCTCGTCGAACCGTCTCTGCCTAGCGGTCTCCTCGTCATCATTGAGACGCCTCTGCAGAGCAGCGAACTCCTCTTCATCGAAGCACCTCCTCTGAGCGGCCGCTTCTTCATCAAATTCGGGGAGGAGGTTTCACCTTACGTTGAGAGGTCTGGAGGGGCCTGATGTTTGAGACTGCCTCGCAGATTTTGCTGCAGACATGTTCTTCATTACTTTGTCAAAGATCTCAAATCTTTGATAAACGCCAGCTGCGACCTCGATGGTAGCATCTGGCCCCTCAAGGGGCGCATCTCTCGGGGGGACCTCTTAGGAGAAGAGGCCTCCTCGAGCATTGGCTGTTTACTGCTACGTTGACTGCAGTGACTTTGTGTGGGGTCGGCCATGGATGTAACCCTTATTCCCACAAACAGTGCCAAATGTTGCGGGATAAAATCCGCTAACACTGAATTTGTAATGAAATGGGAATCACATGTATAATGATTACAAGTATTAGGGTGTAAACAAGGCTAATCTCGATCGAAATACGCTTTGTAGGTGGAAATCTCAAGGTTGCCCGTCAATCGGAGTAGGTCACCCGTCTATTGGAGTTGGTCTCCCTAGGTCACTTCAACCGCCGGCAGTAGAGGCGAACTACCTACAAGGAGAACACTCGTCAGAAAGGCAGGGTTGGGTGCCAAACCGTAGCATCTCCATTGCTTAAGTCAGCGGGTGACTACTTGGAGAATGTCGGACACACGGGGCGATCTTAGAGGCAGATCGGCGTTGTATGGCGAATAGGGCTGTTGACGAACGAGCTTGAACGAGCTTGAACAGTGTGCTTGGTTTTGTTCATGAACAAAATCCATGTTCAAGCTCTGTTCGTTTACTAACCGAGCTCTAAAAACATGTTCAAGCTTGTTTGTTAAGCTTACCGAACGAACGTAAATGAACATAAACGAACGTAAACCGAGCTTACCGAATGAACGTTTTGTTCATTAACAAGACTTATCGAGCTTGTTCGTGAACATGTTTGGGAACGTGTTAACGAACACACAACCATCTTGTTTGTGAACAAATTTGCAAATAAACAAACGAACAATGGCAATGGACCAAAAGAGAGTTGGGAGCCTGTGAGTCTAGGAGTGGGAAGCTGGAAAGTTGAAGAGGTGGATGTGTTTAATTCAATTTGAGGAGGTGAGTGTTTAATTTTAATTTTAGTTCACTCAAGCCCTTGTTCACGAACACTTAACGAGCTTATTCACGAACATCACTTAACGAGGTTGTTCACGAACACTTAACGAGCTTGTTCACAAACATCACTTAACGAGCTTGTTCACGAACACATAACGAGCTTGTTCATGAACACTTAGCGAGTTTGTTCACGAGCTTGTTCACGAACACTTAACGAGCTTGTTCATGAACATAAATAAACGAACATAGTTATGTTCAAGCTCTGTTCGTTTACTAACCGAGCTCTAAAAATCTATTCAAGCTTGTTCATTAAGCTTCCCGAACGAACGTAAACGAACATGTACCGAGCTTGTTCACGAGTAGTTCATCGAACGTTCTGTTCGTCAACAGCCCTAATGGCGAACTAGTGTGGAATGCACGAATATGTAGAGGATATTCGACCTTGAATATAAGTAGATGTGTTAGGATTTCTTACAGATTAGCTCGCCTCTTTATCGTTAGAGGAGAAGGGGTATTTATAGGCCGCTGGAGTAGGTTGCTTTTGCTAAGCTGGCGGTGGCAGGGATCCGACCGTTGGTGTCAGGGCCGAACGTGTCAGGCGTGCTTTTGTCAGACTGTCAGAGCCGTAAATGTCAGGTGTGCTTTTGTTAGGCTGTCTGGTGGAAAAACAGCTAGGAGTGCTTTCGACAGGCAGTCAGGCGGTGAAGCGTCCATGTGTGATTTTGTCAGACTTTTCTGTAGTGAAACTGGCAGTGATACTAGTGGCATGTTGTCTTCCTCTGTGGGCGGACTTTATTGGGATGGAGAGATAGGCGAGCTGCCTCTGGGCGAGCTGGTGTAGATCACGCGATCTACCGGAGGGCTCTTCTCTTTGGTTTGGTTGACAAGTTCACCGCTCCACAAGTGCGGGCTACTCTGAGCATTGGCGATCTTCTCTAAGCCTTGGCGAACTAAATCTCATTGTAGAGATTCGGCGGGCCAGGACTTGGGCTTCGGTCGTACGTACCTAGATCGACTGGGCCGATCTTGAGGTCGTAACAGTGATAATTTAAGAAAAACTTTTAGGATAGCCATTAAAATTTTTCAGAAAATTATATGATAATTTTTAATGGACATACTATGATTTTTTAAAATTATTGCAACAAATTACACTCCTAATACTTTATTAGGGTAGCCCTCTGTAATAATTATTATTTTAATTGTTCTAATAATAATTTTGAAATAGGCTATGAATTAAATTGTTGCAACTTGAATTTTTAAATCCCTAATATGTGACGGGCTTGTTGACATGCAAAGTTCCGGCCTCGCCCTCTCCTTGATGTTGGCCGAAATTATTCTCCTTGTTTGGTTGCCCTCTCTCTCTCTCACAAAATCCCTCTCTTTGAATATGGGTTTATATAGGAGAGGATGCGATATGATAGAATCAATTAGAATCCCATAATTTATGGAGATTGGAAGGAATCCTAACTTGATTGGGATTTGAATGAATCTCTATGGATATGGAGTTTGAATATGGATGGCTATGGAATTGAATTTGATTAGCTATAGAATTTGAATTGGATCTCATTTAATCACCTTTGATTTGCATGAGATTCTCCATATCTCTCCATCTTTGACCAAGTCTTCAATTTGCATGGCATTAGGATTTGAAAGTTGCACCAATTGATTTGAATCAATTCAAATATGGATTTGAATTGATTTCCTCCTTATCTTTCCATCTTTGACTTAGTCCAATTTTTGTAGCCATTATCTCCATCGTTGACTTAGTCCACTTGGCTGATGCATGGCACATTCTCCATCACTTTTACTTAGTCTCTCTTTGATTATTTGCGAAAGCGCCATTCCTGAAAACACTTACACACATTAAATCGTTCACACATGTTTGTTATCATCAAACACGAAGTCATCGATCGTTGTATCCAACTACACGTTGTATCCAACAAAATGTCCATGAAAAGGGGGTAAAAAGCATATACAAACCCCACTTATCAACTAACTTTGAAATGTGATGAGGAATCCCAAAACTTCAAAAGATTGTAACATCTGGGGATTACCTCAATGATTTGCGTAAACAACAACATCCGACAAATCATCGTGGGGGTTTGGTTTGGGTGATATCTCAAAGGTTGGTTCCTAACCCACCACCTCTTCTTTTGGAGCTAAACAACAATCTTATCATGCTTCTAAGAAGACGCAATATGCTTTCTTGTATAACAACACCAACCCCAACAAGAAGCATGTAAGGCATGGCATTGTGAATGAGAATCAAAATGTTTCATTTTAGGCCAAGAGGCAAGCCATTCACAATAGGCATGCTAAGAAAATATTTTCTACACACAAGCATGCATATCCCTCTAATTTTCATGCCGAGTTTCATCCTACCATCATTTGTCTAAAATGCCAATGTTTGGGACATTATGCAAATTGTTGTCCTAAAAGGAGGCCAGACAAGAGGACTAAGAATGCCATGAGACTTTGGATTTCTACTAATGTAGGGTTGCAAGAGATGGATGCCTACATACAATCACTAGTGAAAGATGTGATTTGCTCTAGTGATTTCATTAGGAAATCAAACTCATCTTGGGTTTGGTGGCCTAATATGTAGATCCACACACACTTGATTATTTGGTTGGATGTGTGTCTATTGCATATTTATTTGCATCCAACTTGTGGTTATGTGTTTTCCCTATTTTTGAAAACTTTCAAATTTGTGTGGGAATGAGATCTATGGGTTTGCTATGTCATATATGTACTGGTTATCCATGTATATGACATATGGGGGTTTATATATGATATGTACTTTCAAAAATTTATTTTGAAGCATATTTTCCTCCTTTGATGTTTTTGGGATGTTTCCAAATATTATTTTTTGATATTGTTCCAATTTCATCATTTGAAATTGTTTATCATTGGGGTGACTGTTTTCCCAAAACAATGTCAGTTTTCAATGCATTATCTTGATTTCATTAAAATCAATGCATTAATTTATTATGTTCAATTACTCCATATTTTTTTAGTTCTAGAGTTAAATTTTTGACACATTATATGATCTAGGGGGAGCATGGTAGAGTGAATGATACCTATTTTTAAATCTTACATTTGGTATCATAAACTTTCTTTTCTCTTATGTCAATTGTCATATTTTGGGGAAAATGTCTTCCATAATAAAGGGGAATGTTATATTCATGTCCACCTTTTTGACAATGACAAGGGGAGAGAAATTTTGATTGTGTGAAAATAAATGCTTGCATGAATGTTTTATATCATTTAGCATTTACATAATGCCACTTATATGCATAAGTATCTTTTTATCATTACAATTAGTATGCATATAAGTAGGGGGAGCCATTAGCTTGTTTTATTGCTTATTTTCACATAATGTGTGTCATCATCAAAAAGGGGTAGATTTTTGGATATTGGTCATTAAGTCCAATACTGTTTTGATGATGATCCCTACATTATGTAGTTGTTAATGACTCTACATGTTTTAGTCTCCGATTTATTATTGTTTATCTTGATGAAGAGAAAAAGCATTAGGTGATGGGATGATGGTTTCAAGGCTATGGATCAAAAAGCTTTGCATGAAGACTAATGAAATCAAGTGTAATTATATATATATTCATGTAATTTTGATTTTCTTACATAGAATATTTGTAGCCTTGAATAGATGCGCAAACACACACATTTGCATCATTTTTCATCTTAGGATTTCATAGAATTTCCCTAGAGCTCATCCCATTTGGTTCATTGGCTAAAACACTCTTTATAGTGTTTTTGGGCTAGGACCAAACATCTGGTATAGGACCACCAGACGTCCGGCATGTCTGTTTTCATGTCTTCAGACACAGCCATCTGTCAGCCGTCTGAAGCTCATTGGCCAGACATCTGACTAGTGAACTCCATACGTCTATTCAGTGAGGACTTTATTTGGATTATTTTCCGAGAGCTATCTCTCTCCTCACTCACGTTTTGTCAACCGTCTGATGTAGGATGATCAGACGTCTGAACAGTGTTCCAGCCGTCTTTAATCCTTCATCAGATATCTGGTTTGGTCACCATGTTCTTTTGACCAACTCTACTGTCAACCGTCTGCTGTTAAATTCCTAGACATCTAAACAGTTGATCAGCCATCTGGAAACACTTCAACAGACGTCTGATGACTCAGCATTTCTGCCCATTTATAGTCGTTAGACTGCGATTTTGTGGATTTGTTTTTATAGATTTTGTGCATTTTTGAGAGCCTTTTAAGATCCATTTGAGCTGCATTTTTGACACCAACTCTACACTTATAGAACTCATTCTAAGAGCCAAAAACCATATAGCAACATTTTCTTTCTCTCATTCTTTCTTTCACTTTTTAGTGTTATGCAATGATCTTTGATCAAGGAGAGAAAGCTTCCAATTGCACTCAAGTTCATCTACAAGCACTTTGGTTTTTTACACTTCATGCCTTCAATTTTCACATATGTAAATCAATTCAAGGCATATGTAAGTGTGTTATTGTATTTACAATTTCGTTTTAACATAGCTCTCGGGTTGTGAGAGCATTGTGGAGGGTGTACTCCACTTGAGGGTTTACTCTATCTTTAGGAGTCTTTACTCTACCTTGGATGGTTTACTCTTTGGCATCATGGTTTAGGGATTGTACTCATGTTGAGTTTGGTGACCTAGTTTAGGGAGCATTAGTGGAAATCCACATCTCGGGTTTACGAGGATATGACTGGAGTAGGATCGTCGGTGTAGGGATCCGAACCAGGACACATACCGTGTTTGTGATTGCATTCTCTCTTTGTGTTTGTTGTATTTATTATACCACATTTGCTTCATTATTTCAATTAGCATTTTTAACTGCCACCACACTATTCACTCCTCCCTTTAGTGTGTTGCTTAGTGTTTAGGGATCTTACATATGCTTCTTCTCTCCTCGTCATCATCATCAAACTATCTTCTCGCCATAACATCCTCCTCCTCCTCTCTTTTCTTTCTCCTCCTCCATCAGCACCTCTTCCCCATTCTCCAACCATTGCATCCTTCTCTTCTTCGCATCCTTCTATTCCTCATCCTCTCATTATCCGCCTCCACCAGCACTTCCCTCCTATCCTCTTACCATCATATCCTTTTATTCATCATCCTCTCTTTCTCCTAGTCGGTTCATTACTGCCATGTCCTCCCCATTCTCCACAACCTCCTCATTGTTGACATTATTGCTCCGGTTCTTCAGACCACACACCAATAAATGATTGCTTGGATCGTGTCACGCCCCGCTTTCCATGTATGAAAGGCGAGATGTGAAGAGGTCCGCTCAGACTTGGAGCTGTGAAGCTACAGTCTGATAAGCGTCTGGTAAATTAATCAAATATCAGGTTCTTTGCATTACGACGAAACAACAACAATAATAATGAGGGATTGACAAATAAAATTTATCCAACATTCAACATCCACAGATTTTATTCCAACCCTTACAGAGTTATAGCCATAGAAAGAGTACAAAGTCTGAAAGCAAAAAAGGCCTAAGCATGGCTGAAACTACAACAAGAAATGGTGCTACGCATCGAACAACCTAACAACCTAACAACAACTACTAAGAAGGTAAACAACAACTAAAAGAAAGTCACCAGCTGAGACTAAGGGTAGAACTCCAGTGTCCTCGAACTAGACGTCGGCAAATAGTGTCCTCAGCAACTAATTCAGGCTCAAAACCTGACATGTGACACCCAAAGAGAAAAGGGCACATGTCAGCAAAAATCTCCAAAAGGAAGGGAGACTTTTGTGCAAAGAAACATAAGAGCAAAAGTATACAACTAGCAGTTCTAAAATAATGGAGATGACATGACATGACTGCAGCAGTTTATACATGAGCATGAATGTAGCAGTTTAAGATGAACATGAAAGTTAACATTTGCACGACACGTTGTAGCAAAAACTACAAAACAAGATATCATGATTTCACGATGAAAACATGCATTCACATTGTGCACAGGGTTTACGCCTTACAGCAGAAGTTGCTGATCTGGCATACTTCTACACTGAGTGGTCGCTTAACCTAATCCCAATCCCAGAGTTTACGCCTTACAGCTGAAGTGGTTGTACGGACACACTTCTACGCTGAGTGGTCGCTTAACCCTGCCCCTCCACGTGTATATCTTCTGGATCACGAGCCAGGAAGTGTTTTTCAATATGGCATAGGGGTGCACCTAGCCTCAATCAATATGTAGGAGTCAAGATCCTACTCGTCGTAGCTTACATTTTAAAGTAGCGTGTGCTACACATTCATGATAAGATGCATGAAATGACATGGCAAGATGCATGAGATGACATGGCAATAAGCAATTAAGAGTGAGTACAGTTAATTTGAAAGTAAATGTGACAGTCAGCATGAAATGATAGCATAGTAAAGGTGTCGGATTTAGCTTCGTTGTCAAGCTAGATCAAGTAGGGTGTCGAATCTAGTTTCATTGTCAAACTAGATCAAATATGGTCATCTAGGCGACTATCATTTCACCGCCTAGTCTCTTTTACGCAATTTTACAAAATGGCCTAAAGCATGGCCTAACAAATTACTGTGCAAGTTTCACTTGCCTGAAATGAGATGTGCTGCAAGTCACAGATCCATTGGTCCAGATACTCCCTATGTGCTCAATCAATGCCCAACCTACAGTCCCGTATTATTAATCTTCATTAGTGAATTACACAAAGCAATAACGTTACGGTTTTTAATCTTGATTAGAATGCGATGTGGGGGTTCCTACGGTTCAGAGATTACCCTTAGCACGACGCGAGAGCTACACTAACGTCGGGTAGCGACGTCAGGGGTGGACTCCGGTAGCGCAAACAGTACAGCGGATAGCGGCGATGAACGACGATCAACCGGGTAGTGGTACGATCACCAATCAGTGACATGAAGGGGATGGATAGTGGCACAGCGTCCTACGGCATCGGGAGGGCACGGACAGCGGCACGGGAAGCACGGAAGATGGCGAACAGATCTGTTCGCGGGTTCGAGTAGCGCAGATCTGAAGTTGCGCGCGAATCTAAAGTTTGCACGAGCGTGGGAGGAGCTCCGGGGGTTGTAGCGGCTAGCGAAGGACTTGCACGGACAGGGGGAAGGCCTGAGGGGCAGCCGACGGTAGCGTGGTGGCCGGCGGCGACGGGACAGCCCAGGCCGTGGGTTTTGGTAGAGCAAACGGCAGTTTTTTAGCGCGTATCCAGGTGTTTGCGCATTGTTTGCGGGAGGAGGAGGAAGAGTTATCGCAAGGAAAGCTGTGAGGTGATAGGGGATGTCGAGGGGAGTTCACTGAAGGAGGGGGACGGCTGGCGGCGGCCTGGAAGGTGCTGGCCGAATTTTGCAAGGGGAGGAGCTGTGATAGTTTTTCTGGGGTGTTTCGGTGTTTGTACGGAGTTTGCAGAAGGAGGAGGAGGAACTGACGCGAGGGGAGGCTGCCGATGGATAGGAGAATTCGAGAGGAGGCTAGGCCAGTAGCTTGGTGGTCGCCAGAGGGCTAGAGAAGGCTGGCCAAATTTATGAATGGGAGGGGCTGACAGCAGTTTTTGTAATGGGTTGGCGTTTGCACGGATTTTAAAGCAAGGAGGAGGGGGTGGTTGACGAGAGGAGGGTTGTCGGAGGTGGATGAAGTCGAGTGGAGGCTAGGCCTAAAATTTGGTGGTCACCGAAGGTCGGAAAGGGGCTGGCCGGATTTTTAGGAGGAGGGTGCGCCGTTGTGTTTTGCGTTAGGTTGTTTTCTTAGCCTAGGATACGGTTCTTAAGAAGATGAATTGGGCTATATAGCTCTAGGGTTTGGGATTCTGTGTATTATAGGAGGAGAGAGGGAGAGATAGAGGGGGTTTAGATTAGATAAAACAGTGGGTGAATAGCCCAAATAGGTGAGTATAAGGAAATAGTTTTGATAAAGTGTTTTGAAGGGGGGTATGTTTTGGTGATTGGAGAGAGAGATTGTGAGAGGGTGAGGGTAGACTTAGGTTTATATGTGATGGAGAATAGCTTAGGAAATATTTTCATGCAACGTATTAGGCCTAGCTTAATTAGGTTAGTTAATTAATCAAGTTAATTAAGCTATGTCTATTAGAAGAGGATTAGTGGAAAAGGTGGGTCAAACGGTATCCGATAATTGTGAGAAAAATACCGGGACGACTGTGTCGATGAGAGGGTCGAGACTAAGGAGATAGGTCATGGGCTAGGGTAATGGAAAACGGAACTAAAAATAGAAATGTCGAACGATGAAGGTGAAAGCTACGACACCTCTACAAACAAAGTTATTTTGTGGGAGAACGACCCGTGAAATGACGTTCAAAAAATAATTCCATAAATAAGTATTCTTCCAGAGTGTCACAACGGCATATCACATCGTAGGTTTCGGATACAAGAAGAGATCAAAATAAATACGCATATGAACAAAAGTACGCGCACGAAAAACGTATGATCGAAAAGCGACCGTGACATCCTACCCACCTTAAAATAAAGTCTGTCCTCGGACTTTCTAACTATAAATATATCTGGCCACTCTAGCAACTATCCCAATCATATCACATTATAATTCAACCAGGTATAGTCACTACAAGTGCTTATATATGCACTAAATAGTCAAACATTAATACTACAAACATGTATACATATATATATATATATGCACATTCTAAACTTATACCTATAGTAGACAGTCAAATTCATACACGTACTTCAATCATTCATATAGTCACGCACATCCCTTATATAGCTATTACACACTATTACTTACCAAGTTACACATACTTACACAAAAATAGTTTCACACGAGCAAATACAATCGTAATGCTTCACATATAGATAACTACCTATGTACTAAAGACATGGATATACTACTCCCCATATCTCCTTGTATACATCCAATACCTAACATATCAACACATGTAATCACACCACACAATATTAAATCATGTTTACTATATCTATTATACATTCACCACTACTATAATTTCACAAATATATAGTTATTCAAATGCACGTAGATATTTCGCCATACATTCACATCACATACAGTCCTATAACTATATTCAAGACACATCATACGCGTCATAGTCACAAACACCTATAACTAAGCACATACTTACCCGTGCATGGTGCACACCCACACACGCTAACATACCGTTCATACATGCCACTCATACCACTATATGCTTAGCACATCTACGCCTAGTTTAGTTAGCATACATACATTCAAACATGTAAAATCTTAGTAAATAACTATACTACAAGACCAACACCTATAACTATATAATGGTATAGCCACCCACAATCATGTGCGTAACACAACCAGACACAACCAATCCTATCACTATACATACATCATCTATTACTATATTCATAGCACTATACATAAACCACAGACATATGTAACAATATACTTAGAGTATACCCACTCAAGCTTGAGTGAGACTCAAAACCCATATCAGAATACCCTATATACATAACACGATATTTATACCCATACCAACACCACTCCAACATATGCATATCTACCAAAGTAACCACATACATACCATAATAATATTACAAACATCAGCACACGTATATAACCAAATACATTATCCCATTTATGCATACATCGTATAATCATATACATATAATACATTCATACATTAGCCATTTACATATAACTAGTATACTACTACATATACATATCCATACATAGTTAAGACATATAATAATCGTGTATACCTCATGGTATACACGCACACACACACACACACACAACATCCCGTAAAGACAAGCAACATTATACAAAATTATATTCCTATTACCATACGTATATCACACATATTCATACAGCAAGCATATATCTATCTACGACTAAGCATGATACATATCTACGTACGAACACACGCTCACACGTACTAACATATAGATCATATAATAGGACTACACACTTAACTATAAGCCCACCTATTATCATTACACCTAACAAGCACATGACGTACTAGTATATTATTTCAAATATTTACAAGTATCTTCAAACCACATACTCCACTAGTAGATATTCCAACACTAAATCTGATATATGCAGACATCCCTAAAGTGGTATAGCTATCCACACGTATATAAATACCATCATTCATACAACTTCATACATATTTCACGAATAACACTGAGTATACATACATAACACAAGAGACAATCATTACTATCCTATAGGTAGCACACTCATACAGGTCCACACACTCTACCTATACACATGCACCCCGACGACATCACAAAAAAAACCAATGAACCCACTACTAACGTAGAGTTGACACAATCAACAACAAGCACCAATGGCTAAACAATAGAAAGGAAACCGAAACCAAAAGCGTAACAAAGAAAAGATCGGAAGGACGAGTTTCGATGAAGCGAAGATAAGGAGATAGCTGGTTGGGTGGGACAAAAATTATTGCTTTAAATAGTTAAATAGAAGAAAGAGGGACACGTGTGAAATATGATATCATATACATATTATTATAAAAATATGTAAAAATAGCGAGCAGACGGTAAAATTTTAAAGACACGGAAAAAGTTTTAAGCGAAGAAAATAATGAGTAGGGTGAGGTAGTGATTAGTTTGCAAAAGAAAATAGATTTATACAAGGATTTTTTTTTTGAAGTATGAGGACGATGAACTTAGAAATGATATATATAAAAAATATTGAAGTTCTATTTATCTTAGAAAAATATTCTAAAAGTATGTACGGTAAGTGGTTAAAAATAATAAACTTAGTAGTATAGAAAGAAAGGAATAATATATTGAATTATCAAAATGGTAACAAGGTTTTAAAACCGTAATACGAAAGTTATAGGTTAGAAAATGGTTACGAGATAGTAATTAAAAATTACGACCAAGAAGACTTCAAAATCTAAGAAAGAATTTTAACTCAACCAAAAAGTAAGGAATTTAAATATATAAGAAGGGGGTTTCATGAAGTTAAACTAAGCGACGAATTTAATAAGGAAAATCGAAAATACCTTTGGAAGGATAGGATTTGCAACGGAGAAGATTCGAAAAATTAACGATAATCATCATGAGGCGATCACGTGATTCGAGGGCAAAGAACATGATCGCATGATTGATACATAAATATGTTTAGGATGTGATTCATGAAAAGCAACGATGGAATTCTACGGTCGATAACACAGAAGTGTAATGATTAGGAAGATGCTAGAAAGCAGGGGTTCTAATTGTCGGGCCGACTAAAGATTAGGAGGAACTTAGCGCTAAAACTTTCTAATGAACTAGACTATAATAGAGATTTCAGTGAAGGGTCCTAAGAGGATCAAGATTACGTTCTGCTGGGTCCGAAATGGATGGACTCAACGAACGACTAAAGGAAAAGCTCTAGAAATCTAATATGGTCAGGGCTGGGTGAGAGACTACTAAGGTAACCTTAGACAAGTACAACTAAATATTGACGAAGGCACCTGACTATCAAACCTGTATGTCTATCTAAGTATTCATACCATCTAAGACAATGAAAACCTTCAGGTTAGACTCAATTCATGACTTGAATGTTTCGAATATTTAAATGAATGTTGTTATCATTATTGTTGTTTCGTTATTTTGCGGATGCAAAGAGGACCTGCATGGGCCACCACTAAAACCTGTCACGCCCCGTTTCCCATGTATGAAAGGCGAGACGTGAAGAGGTCCGCCCAGACTTGGAGCTGTGACGCTACAGTCTGATAAGCGTCTGGTAAATTAATCAAATATCAGGTTCTTTGCATTACGACGAAACAACAACAATAATAATGAGGGATAGACAAATAAAATTTATCCAACATTCAACATCCACAGATTTTATTCCAAACATTACAGAGTTATAGCCACAGAAAGAGTACAGAGTCTGAAAGCAAAAAGGCCTAAGCATGGCCGAAACTACAACAAGAAATGGTGCTACGCATAGAACAACCTAACAACTACTACTAAGAAGGTAAACAACAACTAAAAGAAAGTCACCAGCTGAGACTAAGGGTAGAACTTCAGTGTCCTCGAACTGGACGTCAGCAAACAGTGTCCTCAGCAACTAATTCAGGCTCAAAACCTGACATGTGACACCCAAAGAGAAAAGGGCACATGTCTGCAAAAATCTCCAAAAGGAAGGGAGACTTTTGTGCAAGGAAACATAAGAGAAAAAGTGTACAACTAGCAGTTCTAAAATAATGGAGATGACATGACATGAATGCAGCAGTTTATACATGAGCATGAATGTAGCAGTTTAAGATGAACATGAAAGTTAACATGAGCATGAATGTAGCAGTTTAAGATGAACATGAAAGTTAACATTTGCACGACACGTTGTAGCAAAAACTACAAAACAAGATATCACGATTTCACGATGAAAACATGCATTCACATTGTGCACAGGGTTTACGCCTTACAGCTAAAGTTGCTGATCTGGCATACTTCTACATTGAGTGGTCGCTTAACCCAATCCCAATCCCAGAGTTTACGCCTTACAGCTGAAGTGGTTGTACGGGCACACTTCTACGCTGAGTGGTCGCTTAACCCTACCCCTCTACGTGTATATCTTCTGAATCACGAGCCAAGAAGTGTTTTTCAATATGGCATAGGGGTGCACCTAGCCTCAATCAATATGTATGAGTGAAGATCCTACTCGCCGTAGCTTACATTTTAAAGTAGCGTGTGCTACACATTCATGATAAGATGCATGAAATGACATGGCAAGATGCATGAGATGACATGGCAATAAGCAATTAAGAGTGCGTACAGTTAATTTGAACGTAAACGTGACAGGCAGCATGAAATGATAGCATAGTAAAGGTGTCGGATTTAGCTTCGTTGTCAAGCTAGATCAAATAGTGTGTCAAATCTAGTTTCGTTGTCAAACTAGATCAAATATGGTCGTCTAGGCGACTATCATTTCACCACCTAGTCTCTTTTACACAATTTTACAAAATGGCCTAAAGCATGGCCTAACAAATTAATGTGCAAGTTTCACTTGCCTGAATGAGACGTGCTACAAGTCACAGATCCATTGGTCCAGATACTCCATATGTGCTCAATCAACACCCAACATACAGTCCCGTATTATTAATCTTCATTAGTGAATTACACAAAGCAATAACGTTACGATTTTTAATCTTGATTAGCATGCGATGTGGGGGTTCCTACGGTTCAGAGATTACCCTTTGCACGACGCGAGAGCTACACTGACGTCGGGTAGTGACGTCAGCGGTGGACTCTAGTAGCGCAAACGGTACGTCGGATAGCGGCGACGAACGACGATCAACCGGGTAGTGGTACGATCACCAATCAGCGACACAAAGGGGATGGACAGTGACACAACGTCCTACAGCTTTGGGAGGGCACGGACAGCGGCGCAGGAAGCACGGAAGATGGTGGACAGATCTGTCCGCGGGTTCGAGTAGCGCAGATCTGAAGTTGCACGTGAATCTGAAGTTTGCACGTGTGTGAGAGGAGCTCCGGGGGTTGTAGCAGCTAGGGAAGGACCTACACGGACAGGGGAAGGCCTGAGGGACAGCTGTCGGCAGCGGGGTGGCCGACGGCGACGGGACAGCCCAGGCCGTGGGTTTTGGTAGAGCAAACGGCAGTTTTTCAGCGCGTATCCGGGTGTTTGCGCATTGTTTGTGGGAGGAGGAGGAAGAGTTATCGCAAGGGAAGGTAAGAGGTGATAGGGGACATCGAGGGAAGTTCACCGGAGTATGGGGCGGCCGGCGGCAGCCTAGAAGGTGCTGGCCGAATTTTGCAAGGGGATGGGCTGTGACAGTTTTTCTGGGGTGTTTCGGTGTTTGCACGGAGTTTGCAGAAGGAGGAGGGGGAACTGACGTGAGGGGAGGCTGCCAATGGATAGGGGACTTCGAGGGGAGGCTAGGCCGGAGGTTTGGTGGTCGCCGAAGGGCTAGAGAGGGCTGGCCAAATTTTTGAATGGGAGGGGCTGACAGCTGTTTTTGCAATGGTTTGGTGTTTGCACGAATTTTAAAGCAAGGATGAGGGGGGTTGACATGAGGAGGGTTGTCGGAGGTGGAGGAAGTCGAGGGGAGGCTAGGCCTGAAATTTGGTGGTCGCCAGATGTCACGCCCCGCTTCCCATGTACGGGAGCGAGAACGTGAGCGGGTCCGCTTGTGCTTAAAGCAAGGAAGGAGTACCTTTTTTTCTTCCTTCCTTAACTTAAACACAATAAGCGTTATTTAAGAAGCAGGTCCCTGCACGCGAATTTCTCAAAAACAGCACAAATATAAACAAAGTACACAAAGCGACTTAGGCCTAGCATGGCCGTACAATTTGTCGAAAGCCAACACACCTGAAAATAGCAAATATAACTAAATAGATAAAGACCGCAACAAAGTTCTAGTCTTTAGCAGGGAGGACCTCAGCGTCCTCGTAACTCTGATTAGCGGGGTCCACCTCTAAGGTAGGATCCTCAAAAGTGGTGTCTGCAAAGTAATCAGTCTCTGAACCTAACATATATTTCACAAACACATGAAATATATGTCAGCGAGAAGCGCGTCAAGATATTTAAAGTAAAAGAATTAAGAACAGCTTGCAATGGAACAAAAAAATGTTAGTACATATTTACAAAAAGTGCAGAAAGAAAAGTATGAGCATATTTAAATTTGCAGTTAAAAAGTAAAGCGGTTATATGTTTATTGTGCTCGTGATAAGTCCCTGTCCGGATTGGTAGTATGTACGTGATGCACCCTATCATCGGGGGTTTACCATGACGCCTTCTTGCTTGCCTCCATTGGTGTGGTTATGGAGGGAGCCGTAAGGTGGTCAAGCTACATCTACGAACCCTGCTACTAAGGACCAACCCCACCCAAGTGTCATAACCAGTCACCGACTAGTTTCCTTTCCATCTGTAATCGATGGCTTCTTGTTGTATTTCGAGGGTTGTATCATACCCTCTGTCCTGTTTTGGTTCAATTAAAAATATGCAGAGAAAGTTGTTCTTTTATCAAGGGACTATTAACATGAAAAGTCCGCTTTTAGTCAGCTACAACAGATAAAATATGAGCGTATTAAAATGATGATTGTGTTAGTTTTTAGCAGTTGTCTCAAATTCAAATACAATAAATACTTGCCTCGGGGTGCTGTTGGGTGTTCTGGCGATCGTAACAAGAGACTCGATTTATATGCGTCAAATAAACTAGTGTCTTCAGGCTAGTGGTTATCAAATAATAAGTTAATTACAAGTTTTAACATGGTATTTATTAGTCTACCTACTAAGTTTGACTATGTGGTAAAATTACATGTTTAAAAAAATATTACTATTCTAGTCTCTCTCTCTCTCTCTCTCTCTCTCTCTCTCTCTCTCTCTCTCTCTCTCTCTTATAACTCTCTCTTTAACTCCCCCTTTTAACTCTCCCCTCTCTCTATCTCACTGTCTGTTCTTTCTCAGTTCTTTTTCTTTTTATTTTTTTTCCAAAGCCCGTAGGCAGCAAGACCCAATGCAAAGGAAGGGGTACTCATGCAGGGGTCGTCGCGCGGGGATGATGGCCGACGGCAGGGGCTTCGTGGTGGCGCTCCAGGCGTCCGGCGGCGGCTGAAGATCGGCGGCGGCAGCGGTTGCTGATGTGCGATAGCTCAGGTGAGGAAGGGATTCGGCCAAGGGAGAGGGAAGGAGGAGGAAGGAAGAGGAGGGTTTCTTTGGGTCTAAATTGAATTTGGAACTATTTTTTTCAGATTTGCTTTTGAGTTCTAGAATCTGGAGTTTGTTTGAATGTGGAGTATTTCTGATTTGATTTTTTTTTGGTTTGATGTTGAATCTGGAATGGTTTGTTGGATCTGAAATTTTTGATTTTCAGATCTGGTTTTGAGTTTGGGAAATGGATTTTTGGTGAGATGATGGAATTGGGTTTTTTTTATTGTGGTTGGTTGGTCTGATTTGGGGAGGAAGAAAGGAGTCTGTGGAGGTTCGGAGTTGGTCGGGGTGGTTGATGGTGAGGCGTCGGAGGTGTTGCCGTTGCTTGGGAGAAGCTGAATGGAGATCTGATGATTAGTGTTTTAAAAACACGATTTGTAATCAGTTAATGAATTTTTAGTCAAAAGATTTTTCTGCTTTAATTAATTTCGTTTTGTCTACATGCAGAATTTTTTTGGATTTGTTGAGATTTGATGGGATTTGAGGGATTCGTTGTCTGCCGAGGAGAAGAGGAAATTGCTTCTGCAGAGAAGAATTAGTTAGTCAATATGGTAATTAAAATTTAGTCAATAACATTTAATTAGATTAGGTGATGATTTGGCAGAGGTTTGACCACGTGTAAGAGGATGAATCAGATTTTAAAACGTAACCTTTAATAATAAAAAAATTAGATAGATAATAAATACTTAGTCAAATGAATAAGTAGATTAGGTTGCTTTAGACTAAGAGGAGTTTTACACACGTTTGCCAGATTGGAGGGTGATGTAAGTAGGGTAATAATTAGGGCAATTAACTAGGGTAATTAGTAAAAGTTTAAAATGATTAACAAATTGCATCACGACGATCACGAATACGATGTCCGTTTTCTGATTTGAGTTACGAAAAAAATATAAAAATCATTTACTCATTTTGAATCCGTCTTGTTACGGAAATACTTGTACGATGAAATCCGGCCGTTACATTCTGCCCTCCTTATAAAAATTCCGTCCTCGGAATTTGGACAAAATGATCTAGTAAACTAAGTTGTAAATAGCATGAAATATATAGCGTGATGTCAGCATTCAAGAAACAAGAGATTATGATTAAGAATACTTACTATTAACTTCACCTTACTAGCTGAATAGATAAGGGTAGCGTTCTTGCATATCGTCTGCCCGCTCCCATGTAGATTCTCCAGTTGAGTCGTGACGCCACATAACTCTCACGAGGTCAACGACTCTATTCCTAAGAGTCTTCTGACGTCGATCCAGAATCTGCACTTGCTGCTGCTCATAGGTAAGATCTGGTCGCACTGTGATTTCTGAATGATCTACCACATGCGTAGGATCACTGCTATAACGACGCAGCTGGGAGACATGAAACACATCATGCACTCCCTCCAGTGAAGGTGGTAACGCCAGACGATAGGCCACTTCTCCAACTCGTTCCAATACATCGAAGGGTCCAATGAATCTCGGATTGAGCTTTCCTCTTCTTCCAAATCTTATCAATCCCCGATTAGGAGATATCTTTAGGAATACATGATCTCCAGGTTGAAACTCTAGGTGACGACGCTTTGCGTCGACCCAGTGCTTGTACCGGTCCTGCGCAATGTGAAGTTTGTCTCTGATGGTGCGTACTACGTCAACGGCTTCTACGATCATCTCAGGACCCAAGACTTCTCGATCGCCAATGTCATCCCAACTTAAAGGGGAACGACATTTTCTCCCATAAAGCGCTGCAAATGGGGCCTTGCCAATGCTGGCTTGGTAGCTATTGTTATAGGCAAACTCTACCAGGTGTAGATGATCTTCCTACGAGCCCTTGAAATCCAGCATACAAGCTCATAACATGTCCTCCAATATCTGGATGGTACGCTCTGATTGTCCATCCGTCTGCGGGTGATACACAGTGCTGAAACTAAGACTGGTACCCAGATTGGATTGCAGACTCTTCCAAAATTGAGATGTAAATCTAGTGTCCCGATCAGAGACAATGCTCACTGGAACTCCATGCAGTCGAACAATCTCCTGCACGATTATCGATTACATCACAACGTATACTAGAAGGAAGTTTTAAAGGTATATGGTAAATTATTACCTCCATATACTTCTTAGCAAGTATTTCCGTAGATTGTCCCATTCGGAAAGGTATAAAATGTGCTGATTTGGTTAATCGGTCGATGATCACCCAAATCGCATCATTCTGCTTAGTACTTCGAGGTAGTCCAGTCACGAAATCCATAGTGATGTGCTGCCACTTCCATTCCAGAATAGGCAGAGGTTGAAGTAATCCTGCAGTGCGATGATGCTCAGCCTTTACTTACTGACACACAAGGCACTTGGCGACGCTTCGAGCTCGCTACTCTTCATACCATGCCACCAAAAATTCAGACGAAGATCCTTGTATATCTTAGTTCCTCCAGGATGAATAGAGTATGGAGAGCTATGTGCTTCTTTCATGAGCTCTTCTCGGATATCGCCGGAAGGCACGCAAATTCTGCTGCAATATCTCAAAGATCCGTCTTCATGGATAAGAAAATTCGCTCGAAGACCTGATTCCACTTGCACCTTGATCTTCTGTAACTTTGCATCACTAGACTGAGCAGCTTTAATCCGATCCACGATAGTAGATTGGATTTGCATATTCATCCATGTTGCTGAAGTCCCGGGCAAAATAACTTCAATTTCCAATTGTCGCATTGCTTGCTGAAGTCTCCATTGAGCTGTGAGAGTCATAATCGCTGGTAATCGACTCAATGCATCTGGTACCACATTCACCTTTCCCGGATGGTATTGAAGATCAATATCATAATCAGTCATAAGCTCTAACCATCTTCGTTGTCTCATATTGAGCTCTTTCTGGGTGAAGATGTACTTCAAACTTTTATGGTTGGTGAAGATCTTGACTTGCTCGCCCAATAGAAAATGTCTCCAAATCTTTAGAGCAAATATAACTGCAGCTAACTCCAGATCATGAGTTGGATAATTCTTCTCATGGGTCTTCAGTTGTCGGGAAGCATACGCTACAATATGACTATGTTGATGTAGTACGCATCCGAGACCCTTGCCAGATGCGTCACAGTATACTTCAAACCCTCCAGTCCTGTCTGGTATAGCCAGAACTGGTGCAGTTGTCAGCTTCGCTTTCAATTCTTCAAATGCTTTCTCACATGCCTCGGACCAGATGAATTTCATATCCTTCCTCATCAGACGAGTCAGAGGCTCAGTAATCTTTGAAAAGTCCTTGATGAATCGACGGTAATAACCTGCCAATCCTAGGAAACTCCTGATATCTGACGCTGATCGAGGAGTCGGCCAATTCCTGACTGAGGTAACTTTCTCCGGGTCGACAGAGATACCATCGCCCGATACCACATGCCCGAGGAATGCAATTCGGTCTAGCCAAAATTCACACTTGCTGTACTTGGCATATAACCGATGATGTCGCAAGGTCTGCAATACAATCCGCAGATGCTTGGCATGCTCTTCTTCATTCTTTGAGCAGACCAAGATGTCGTCGATGAAGATCACAATGAACTTATCCAAGAACTCATAAAAATCAAGTTCATGAGATTCATGAATACTGCTGGAGCGTTAGTCACACCGAATGGCATGACTACGAATTCATAATGGCCATACTTGGTCCGGAATGCCGTCTTCGGGATGTCTTCACTTCTAACCTTCACTTGATGATAACCACTTCAGAGATCCAGTTTAGAAAATACTCGTGATCCGCCAAGTTGATTGAAGATGTCGTCAATGCGCGGAAGCGGGTACTTGTTCTTTATGGTTACCTTATTCAGTTCTCGGTAATCCACACACATCCTTCTTGATCCATCCTTCTTCTTGACCAATAGAACTAGTGCACCCCAAGGAGATACGCTGGGATGTATCAATCCCTTCTGCAACAGGTCATCGAGTTGTTTCCGAAGTTCTTCCAGTTCAGCAGGAGCCATGCGATAAGGTGCCTTCGAAATCGGTTGCGTGTTCGGCAGAAGGTCGATGGTGAATTCCAAGGCTCGATCAGGTGGTAATCCTGAAATATCTTCAGGGAATACATCCTCAAAATCTCGAACCACTCTAGGCTTCTCGGGTTCGACTAACATTGATGCAATGATCATTTTGTTCGGCCCGAAACTTGATAGGTCCAAGTGAACGGTCTCCGCTTGCGAATTCAAACACCAGATGGTCAGGGATTTCGAACACTACCTTCTTCATGTGACAATCGATGGTAGCGTAGAAATTTCCTAACCATTCCATGCCGAATATTGCATCGAAGTTTGGCATGTCGACTATCATAAAATCTGCAAACAACTCGTGTCCACAGATCACTATAGGGCAAGATCGACAGCCACTAGAAGTTTTCACTACTCCACTCCCAGTAGTGATGTTCCAGCAATTTGGTTGAGGGTCAATACGATTAGAATGCTTCTCTACAAATCCTCGGGATATGAAGCAGTGTGAGGCTCCAGAATCAAATAGGGATAGAGCCGGATGAGAGGCTACTAAGATAACACCTAGAATGTACGGAAACACCTTAGCTAAGGGCAAATAAATCAAACACACATATATAAACATACCATAAGCATATAAAAAGAATAGTTTAAGTAATACCTGAGATCACTTGTTCATCAGTCTCGGCCTCAGCGGCAGTCATGGTAAATGCATGTCGCTTCAGCTGGTTCTGCCTCGCCTGATCATAAGCTTTCTGATGTAGAACCAGAGGCGGTCCACGCTGATTTGGTCCTGGAGCTCCACGCTGAATTGGTCCATAAGGTCCAGCAGTCATTGGATTATTGGTGCGGCGAGGGCAGTCCCTGGCGGCATGTGCAGATGATCCGCATATCAGGCATTGGTTTAGCAGCCCTCGGCAGTCCTTCTTGAGATGTCCAGTCCGCTTGCAGTGAAAGCAGACCATCTGAGGTCGATTATTGACAGGAGCAGCAGGCATCTTGAATTGTACAGTCTGAGTAGGCCTGAAATTGCCCCTGGGTGGCTTCGGTGGACGTCTGCCTCCTCCGATTTGAAGCGCCTTCTTACGCTTCTGAACACACTCAAAATCCCTGGCAGCGTCTAACACTCCCTGAAGTGTGGTTGGGTTCGTCGAAGATATCGAACCCTGAATATCCAGGTCCAGCCCCTGGAGAAATTGATTCACGCAGTCTTCGGGATCCTCCACCAGGTGTGGAGCAAATCGACTGAGCATAGAGAATTCCGCCTCGTATTCATCAACTATCCGATTGCCTTACTTTAGATTAACAAAGCGTTGATGCAGTTCCCTCTTAACTGCTCGAGGAAAATATTGAGCGTTGAAACGCTCTCGAAACATGGCCCAGTTGATGGGTTTAACCAGACGGGCTTCTTCCCTGTCCCACCAGTTTTGTGCATTACCTGTCAGTTTCTTCTTGGCGACTTCAACCCATCCAGCTTGATCAATACGTGAAAGACTCAAATCGTCTTCCGTACTGCGGGCCCATTCTTCAGCTGCTATCGGTCCTTCTGTTCCCGAGAAGCTCTTCGGGTTCAGCTCCCGAAATTGCTTGGCTCCGAGTGTAGCTTGAGGAGGAGGCGGTGGTGCATGTGGCGCAGCTTGTCGTCCTTGCTGAATCAGCTGTTGCTGGATCTCCAGCATGCCTCTCATAACACCTAGGAGTTCATTGAAGTCGGGATTACCGTTCCTATTGACTCCATTCCCATTGTGAGTGTTATGCCTTCCTGCCATGCTGTAAACAGAAAAGGTAAACATTTGTGTACAACTTTATTTAAACGAGCTGGTTAGTAATAATATCTATATTGTTTCTGAAGTGTCTCGCTTAGTGCAAAAGAAGGAGAGGACCTGTGTGGGCCACCACTAAAACCTGTCACGCCCCGCTTCCCATGTACGGGAGCGAGAACGTGAGCGTCCGCTTGTGCTTAAAGCAAGGAAGGAGTACTTTTTTTTCTTTCTTCCTTGACTTAAACACAATAAGCGTTATTTAACAAGCAGGTCTCTGCACGCGAATTTCTCAGAAATAGCACGAATATTTATTACAACTTTATTCCAGAGTTTTTAAAGCAAAGTACACAAAGCGACTTAGGCCTAGCATGGCCGTACAATTTGCCGAAAGCCAACACACCTGAAAATAGCAAATACAACTAAATAGATAAAGACCGCAACAAAGTTCTAGTCTTCAGCAGAGAGGACCTCAGCGTCCTCGTAACTCTGATTAGCGGGGTCCACCTCTAAGGTAGGATTCTCAAAAGCGGTGTCTGCAAAGTAATCAGTCTCTGAACCTAACATATATTTCACAAACACATGAAATATATGTTAGCGAGAAGCTTGGCAAGATATTTAACGTAAAAGAATTAAGAACAGCTTGCAATGGAACAAAAAATGTTAGTACATATTTACAAAAAGTGCAGAAAGAAAAGTATGAGCATATTTAAATTTGCAGTTAAAAAGTAAAGCGGTTATATGTTTATTGTGCTCGTGATAAGTCCCTGTCCGGATTGGTAGTATGTACGTGATGCACCCTATCATCGGGGGTTTACCGTGACGCCTTCTTGCTTGCCTCCATTGGTGTGATTATGGAGGGAGCCGTAAGGTGGTCAAGCTACATCTATGAACCCTACTACTAAGGACCAACCCCACCCAAGTGTCATAACCAGTCACCGAATAGTTTCCTTTCCATCTGTAATCGATGGGTTCTTGTTGTATTTCGAGGGTTGTATCATACCCTCTGTCCCGTTTTGGTTCAATTAAAAATATGCAGAGAAAGTTGTTCTTTTATCAAGGGACTATTAACATGAAAAGTCCGATTTTAGTCAGCTACAACAGATAAAATATGAGCGTATTAAAATGATGATTGTGTTAGTTTTTAGCAGTTGTCTCAAATTCAAATACAATAAATACTTGCCTCGGGGTGCTGTTGGGTGTTCTGGCGATCGTAACAAGATACTCGATTTATCTGCGTCAAATAGACTAGTGTCTTCAGGCTAGTGGTTATCAAATAATAAGTTAATTACAAGTTTTAACATGGTATTTATTAGTCTACCTACTAAGTTTGACTATGTGGTAAAATTACATGTTAAAAAACATTACTATTCTAGTCTCTCTCTCTCTCTCTCTCTCAACTCTCTCTTTAACTCCCCCCTTTTAACTCTCCCCCCCTCTCTCTCTATCTCACTGTCTGTTCTTTCTCAGTTCTTTTTCTTTTTGTTTTTTTTCCAAAGCCCGTAGGCAGCAAAACCCAACGCAAAGGAAGGGGTACTCACGCATGGGTCTTCGCGCGGGGATGATGACCGGCGGCATGGGCTTCGTGGCGGCTCTCCAGGCGTCCGGCGGCGACTGAAGATTGGCGGCGGTTGCTGATGTGCGACGGCTCAAGTGGGGAAGGGATTTGGCCAAGGGAGAGGGAAGGAGGAGGAACGAAGAGGAGGGTTTCTTTGGATCTAAATTGAATCTGAAACTATTTTTTTCAGATTTGCTTTTGAGTTCTAGAATCTGGAGTTTGTTTGAATGTGGAGTATTTCTGATTTGAATTTTTTTTGGTTTGATGTTGATTTTGGAATGGGTTGTTGGATCTGAAATTTTTGATTTTCAGATCTGGTTTTGAGTTTAGGAAATGGATTTTTGGTGAGATGATGGAATTCGGTTTTTTTATTGTGGTTGGTTGGTTCTGAATTGGGGAGGAAGAAAGGAGTCTGTGGAGGTTCGGAGTTGGTCGGGGTGGTTGATGGTGAGGTGTCGGAGGTGTTGCCGTTGCTTGGGAGAAGCTGAAAGGAGATCTGATGATTAGTGTTTTAAAAACACGATTTGTAATCAGTTAATGAATTTTTAGTCAAAAGATTTTTCTGCTTTAATTAATTTCGTTTTGTCTACATACAGAATTTTTTTGGATTTGTTGAGATTTGATGGGATTTGAGGGATCCGTTGTTTGCCGAGGAGAAGAGGAAATTGTCTTCTGCAGAGAAGAATTAGTTAGTCAATAGAATAATTAAAATTTAGTCAATAACATTTAATTAGATTAGGTGATGATTTGGCAGAGGTTTGACCACGTGTAAGAGGATGAATCATATTTTAAAACGTAACCTTTAATAATAAAAAAATTAGATAGATAATAAATACTTAGTCAAATGAATAAGTAGATTAGGTTGCTTTAGACTAAGAGAAGTTTTACACACATTTGCCAGATTGGAGGGTGATGTAAGTAGGGTAATAATTAGGGTAATTAGTAAAGTTAAAAATGATTAACAAATTGCATCACGACGATCACGAATACGATGTCCGTTTTCTGATTTGAGTTACAAAAAAAAATATAAAAATCATTTACTCATTTTGAATCCGTCTTATTACGGAAATACTTGTACGATGAAATCCGGCCGTTACACCAGAGGTCGGGAAAGGGTTGGCCGGATTTTTAGGAGGAGGGTGCGCCGTTGCGTTTTGCGTTGGGTTGTTTTCTTAGCCTAGGATACGGTTCTTAAGAAGATGAATTGGGCTATACAGCTCTAGGTTTTGGGATTTTGTGTATTATAGGAGGAGAAAGGGAGAGATATAGGGGGTTTAGATTAGATAAAACAATGGGTTGAATTGCCCAAATAGGCGAGTGTAAGGAAATAGTTTTGATAAAGTGTTTTGAAAGGGGGGTATGTTTAGGTGATTGGAGAGAGAGATTGTGAGAGTGTGGGGGTAGACTTAGGTTTATATGTGATGGAGAATAGCTTAGGAAATATTTTCATGCAACGTATTAGGCATGGCTTAATTAGGTTAGTTAATTAGTCAAGTTAATTAAGCTATGTGTATTAGAAGAGGATTAGTGGAAAAAGTGGGTCAAACGGTGTCCGATAATTGTGAGAAAAATACCGAGACGACCGTGTCGACGAGAGGGTCGAGACTAAGGAGATCGGTCACGGGCTAGGGTAACGAAAAACGGAACTAAAAATAGAAAGGTCTAAAGATGAAGGTGAAAGCTATGACACATCTACAAACAAAGTTATTTTGTGAGAGAACGACCCGTGAAATGACGTTCAAAAATAATTCCACACATAAGTATTCTTCCAGAGGGTCACAACGGCATATCACATCATAGGTTTTGGATACAAGAAGAGATCAAAATAAATACGCATACGAACAAAAGTACGCGCGAAAAACGTACGATCGAAAAGCGACCGTGACAGATCGTAGCACCTAAGCAATACTTTTTTAAAAATTTATTTGTGGAGTTCAGGCTTTTATACCCTAGCACAATATATGGTGTTCTGAGAAATATGCTCGATCTACAAATATGATGCTCGGACTTAAATGTTTGAGAACATCATTATTTTGGATTTTAACTGGATTTTATTGAGTTTCATATTTATTTGGTTTAATTGAACTAGACAGAGAAGAATTTGTGATTGCAGGAGGAGGAGGAGGAAGAGGCTAAGGAGGCATATGAGGGAGAGGAGGAAGTGAAGAGAGGGTATGAGGAGGGGTTGAAAAATAAGTGGGTGTGTGGCGATGGAGGGAGAGTTGGAGAAGTAGAGAATGAGGAGCACAAGAGTGTAGTGAGAAAAGGAGGGTGCAAAATTGAAATAAGTTATTGTGCTTAACACTTAGACGAAAATTTTACAGTGTGCTTAGAATGTCATATATTTATCAAATGGTGTAGTGTGAATATCAACGCTAAGGATTTCCCAGAGGGAGTGATGCTAGTCACGTAACACATTTCGTTGAAGAGATTGCATTGCTAAACACATTACACTTATTAAAAATGGCTAAACTCATAACATTTTTTTCAATCCACGTTTATATCTCTTCCTCAACTTCTCGCTTTCTCCTACAACCTCATCAACCGTAACCTCATCCGCCTCTCCCTACACCACCTCCACCTCCAAAGCCTACGTTGCCTCTCCCTCCACCTCATTCATCCATCCAACCCATCTTCTTCTTCTTCTTCTTCTTCCTCATCCTCTTTGAATTAATCTCAAAAATTCCAAAAAAATCAATTAAATATAATAAGTATAATTTAATCCAAAAAATCTATTAAAAATCAACCAAATTCAAAGAAACTTAAAACCAAACAAAAATCAATCACAATTTGAAAAATCGACACGTTTATACTTTTAGGGTTGGACACCATATGTGACACTTGGGCCTATACGCCCAAGCATCAAATGTGGTGCAGGGGGATATTGAACCGAACATCACAAATTCTTTGTTAAATAAAATTCACAACCATGCTTGGGTTCTTAAACCGGAGCAACGATTTTGAATTTTTTAGAACTCAAGTAATAGAGCAACTGCTCTCAATCTTGAGCAACAATTTTGAATTTTTTAGAACTCAAGTAACGAAGCAACTATATCATCGATGAGGTGACGGTAGGAGGTGGCGTCGAGGAGGAGGTAAGAGGAAGATGCAACAGTGGCGACAGCGGGGGACGAATGAGGAGAGGCGTGGTGTTGTGAAAAGAGAAAATGGTAGAATTGGAATTTTACTTAGGAATTGAATATGTATAAGATAACGAAGAATTTGTAAATAAAATGTAATATCCTCAGCAAAGGGAGTTACTATGTGCACAGACCAATTTGCTCTTCCCACAAACCACTTTACATACACCCAAAATAATGTAAGAATCATTTTTTATTTTACACACAACACCATATCCCAATACAACCACTCTCATGTTCATCCTTATCACCAACTTCGCCGCCACCGCCACTAGCTGTCGCCGCGTCCATGCGGCCCTCGTCGTCGTCGGACATTGCTACAGCCCCTCCATTGTGCACGGCCACACCTCACTCCTTCCTCGTCCTCCCCCCACTTCATTCCCCCTGTCCCCGCGTGGAAGTGTGGGGGATGCGACGGCGGCAGACGAGGGGGGGGGGGGATGCGGCGGGAGGAGGGGTGTGGGGTGGTCGCGCATGGGGGAGGGACTGCGGCGATGGCGGCGACCATGCTGGCGGCAAGGAAGAAGTGGAAGTTGGCATACCTGTAAATTTTGAATGGAGTTGGCAGAGTTGAAAGTGGAAAAAGTTTCAATGGCACACTTGTAAATTTTGAATGGAAAACTTGTAAATAAATTGTCTGTGTAAGTAGCAATTATGTCTGTGCGCATGGTAACTCTCCTCCGTGCAAAAGGGGTAACGTGACCGGGCATTATCTGTCACGCTCGAGTTTCGACCCTCGAAATCGGTTTGTAATTACATCTATGCCCGCCTTGATCCACCTACGTTTCAAATACCAATTGAAAACCCTAGCAGCGCCCTAATCTCCCTCTCCTATCCTCTCCATCGCTTTGATCCTCGACATGGTACATGTGCACTCGCTCTTCTTACTTTGATTCTCACTCTCTAGTCTTTTTTTCTAACACTAACCCTAATGGCTTTCTTGTTGCTGTCTGTTGCAGGCCGATTCCCCGCGGAGGAGGTAAACCCTAATTCTCATCTCACTTGCAGATGGACAATTCTTTTTTCTCCTTTAGCTATTCTCGTTCCATGTCGGCTTCTGATTTTCTAGGGTTTAATTTTTGCCCCATCTGAGGTCTTGGTGTTAGTGCTTGGCATAAGATGATTAATGCCCTTTTAGAAAGTTTTTTTTTTTTTGGTTGGGGGGGGGGGGGGGGGGGGCGGCTAGCCAATGAGGAAATTTACTCCTTGGCTAGCATCAAAATCCATATTACTTTATATATAGTTTACTGGATATGTGGTCAGTGTAGGAAAATTCCTACACCTGCAACACAAATCCAATCTTTTTATTATTTTTACAATTTTTTTAAAGCTAGTTGTACATGTTCTTAAATCTGTTCTAAAATCTCAAAATTCCAAATATGGGTGTACCATATGGGGATTTGATCAATTATCCACTCGTTACAAAAAGTTCCATTGCTCTGAATTAGTTGAATTTGTAACAATCAGATCAAGGGTCAAATAATATTAGATTTAATAGATCAAGGGTCAAATAATATTAGATTTAATAGATCAAGGGTCAAATAACGTTGCAGGAAAATTCCTACACTTGCAACACAAATCCAATGTTTTTATTATTTTTTAATTTTTAAAGCTTGTTGTGTACATGTTCTAAAATCTGTTCTAAAATCTCAAATTCCAAATATGGGCGAACCATATGAGGATTTGATCAATTATCCACTCGTTACAAAAAGTTCTATTGTTATGAATCAGTTGAATTTGTAACAATCAGATCAAGGGTCAAATAACGTTGGATTTTTTTGATTTTTTGATATGTTGATGATGTGCAGATCAATTTCGGGAAAAATTTAAAATACAATGGAAATGGCTATTAGTGCAGGAATATTTCCTTTATGTTGACATCACATTTTTATATTTTGATATATATATATATATATATATATATATATATAGCTAATAACACACACACACACATATATATGTGCTATTTCCTATGCTAATGCACATATGCACCTATTTTAATATTTTAAAATTTTTCCCAGATGTGTTTTACTCATCATGAAAAATTAACATACCAAAAATCAAGTGAATCCAACACAATTTATTTTATGCTTGATCTAATTAGTACAAATCTAACAGTGTCAGAACAATACAACTTTTTGTAACGAGTGGATTGAGGGTCAAATACCTCTAAGGTTCACACATATTTGAGGTTTTACAATATGTACAACAAATTAGAAAAAAATTCAAAAAAATGCGGGAAATTAATTTTCCTCATATATATGAGGAATATGGAGGTGTGTTGAAACATAGGAACGGATTTTCTGTGTAGTCAGGATTTTGGGGGTCATAAAATATTTTTTTAAATTTTTTACAATGTGTTCTACAACTTGTTAATTACATCTACACCAATTTTTATGTGAATCCAACACTTTTTGAGCCTCCATCCATGCATTTCAAAAAGCAAAAAGATTGCACTGACAATTTCAGAATTTGAGCGGTCTTTTTGAAATGCATGGATGGAGGCTAAAAAAGTATTGGATTCACTTGAAAATTGATGGGGAGGTAGCCAACAGTTGTAGAACACATTGCAAAAAAATTAAAAAATATTTTTTGACCCCCAAAATGTTGACAACACAGGCACACATCCATATTCCTGTATAAATATAAAAGATGTTATTACCTTTTTAATGCCCTTTTGTAGTTGTGGAACATCCATGAATGCTACAATTACTTAGAAGATATATTTATCATGTTTATTTAGCATGCAGTTGGTTTGGGATAACAAATATTGTTGGGAAGTTGTCAAGCTGGATGTGAATTGCTAAACTTTTTTAGCTTGAACTTTGTGTAAGTCTTGAAGAAGGGTAGAGGAAGAACGGAAATCTGCGGGAGAAAATAAGATAAAAAGGAAAATCAAGGTAATGAATTGATTTACGAAGGAAAGATGAACGAGGGAGGGGAAGCAAAAGGGAAGGAAGGAGTAAACAGAGTTTTTAGAAAATGGAACATAGGGATGGATCAGAGTTTGTGTATCGAGAATAATACAAATATTGCTAACTAGAAGGAATCGCAGAATTCTTCATTTGTTATAACATCTTATGGTGGAATTCAGCTGTTGCATAATTTGTGTTTTGCATGTTAACTGGTTGTATGACATCTTATGGTGGAATTCAGCTCTTGCATAATTTGTGTTTTGCATGTTAACTAGTTGTATGATACAATATGCATAAACGATGCATAATTTACATTCATAGGTGAAATATCTCCATCTTGAGTGAACTATATGTTCATTTTTCACCATGTTCACCTTGCACGTAATTAGTTGTTTATTTCCATGTAGCATGTGTAATTAAACCAATGTTTCTTTGATTGTTGATGACATGAATATAAACACCGAAAAGAAGATAAATGAATTGAATGACGAACTTGGTTGAGTAGGTTGGAGGCACTCAATAAAGTTGCATGATGATGTATCTGGAATTTTGGCCCATCAGGGGTGTTTTCGTAATTTTTGGATTTCTAGGGGGTTTTGTAATTTTTAGTCTTAGGGTTCTTTTTGTACTTTGTAATTTTCAGTTTATTATTTATAGGGGGCTATGTGGATTATAGAAAGGGAGTCGAATATTGAGAGGAACTTGTTTGAGGGGGAGATTATCTCTATTTGATTGGAGAGCACGACACCCTCTCGAATATGCGGCTTGAGATATAGAGTTCCTCTTTAAAGAACTCACCTTTATCCTTGTATCCACTTTATTATAGTTTATCATCAATAAAAATCATACATTTCTCACAAATCCCTCCTCCAAACCCTAAAAATCCTTCCTTTCCATTAAAAATCACATCTTTCCATCAAAATCCTAACTTTCTACATCTAAAACTTAGTAAAATCATATCAAGTGGTATTTGAGCGATACGATTCATGGCGACAACAAGATCGAAGGAAAAGTTTGAAAATTTAGATGAAAAATACGACGACAAAATTAAAGACTTGAAGAAACTATCGAGGAACTTAGAGTATCGATGACATCGATCGAAGAAAGATCCAAGGTGTCAGATAAAAAGTTTGAATATGTTATGCAAGCCATACAAACCCTACCTCGAGAGTTTTTTGATATGAAAACGTTGAAAAGTTCAGATTTGGGCGAAAATCTAAATCTAAGGCAAATGACGAAGGCTATGGAGAAAGGGAAGGAAAAAGCGGAAGATTTTGTCGAAGGACTCCTTGAGGACGCAGATCTCTACTTCAAGAAGGACGATGAAGGCAAGGTGGAGGACAACAAACCCCTGCGTCTGCAAGCCTCCTAGCACATGCAAAGCACCTACAGGGCCCGCATGCCCCTCCAGGGCCTCGACAGGCCCGATAGGGCCCTTGCGGGTCCCTTACAGCCCCCGCCAGAGGCTCGTTGAGCCTCGAGTGGAGTTTCTGGTGCCCTGCGACATTCGGGGGGTCCACCAGACAACGACAATGACCTTCAGCTGCTTCCAGGACATGTGGATGACTTTGAGAAGTTACATGGACTTTGTGGGCCTCGGTACGCAGCAAAAAGGCGATGATGTCCACTTCCGGTATACGAGGACTACAATGATGTCGTGGACCATGAGGAGGACGAACGAGGCTCGCTTTGGGGCGATGATGACTGGGTTAGCCATGTTGATAGAGATGGAGGCTCATGGAGGGGGTTTGAACGACCTATGGACAGATGACAAAATACTTATCAACCTCGTCATCACAGGTAGATTGGGGGAGCTACCAGAACATGGGAAGCTTGGGGTGGACAGTCGAGTGAGAAAGCTGAAGATGCCCATAGTCGAGGGGGATGACCCACATGGTTAGATCTACAGAGCGGAAAGATTATTTTGGTGACACGCATGACAGAGGTGCAGAATTTGGAGGCGACCGGCGTATGGTTCAAAGGGGGGCACTTTCTTGGTTTCTTTGGAGGAACCTATACGCTTATGAGATGAGCTTATTGAATGTTTGGTGGACATGTTTCGAGATACCTAATTGGAAAATCTACCGGAGTAATTGATGGCCCTCATCAACCGAATAGACTGGTGAAGACGATGGACCTAACACAGTCGGTAGAGGACCACCTTACTGAGGAGAGGAGATCTAGAGAGAGTTGGAGTGGACCCATCTTCACAGTCAGGAACCAGTAGGGGCAAAAGGTGCCGGCAGGAAAAGACCAGTCCAGTAAGGAGAAGAATGGTGAACCACGCCAGATGAAACAGTACAGGCTCATGACATATGCTCAAATGAGAGACGTGGGCGAATTGGTTGAGTTTCAGCTGCAACGAAAAGTTCACCCCTGAGCATCGTTGTCGCAACCACGCTCTCTAGTTATTGATAGCAGGTGAAGATGATATGGTGGAGGAAGAACCCGTGGAAAAGGAGCATCTCCACTTGGAGTAGATGTCTATGGATTTTATGCATCACCTTGATGACAAGGTGATTTTTCGGAGCGGAGTAATGGTGGATTTGGAATTTTGGTCCATTAGGGGTGTTTTCGTAAATTTCGGATTTTAAGGGGGTTTTACATAATTTTTAGTTAGTATTCTTTTTGTAATTTATTATTTCCAGTTTATTATTTATAGGGGTTATTGGGATCAGTGTTATCAATGGCGAATGGCGGCCTATAGCGGTGAGCCAAAAATCCGCCATAAAGGGGTCGTGCTATTCTGCCATGTCGGCTATGGTGGCGCCATTTGCGATTAGGCCAAATGGATGACGAATTGCGATTAGGCCAAAAGGGGCCACGCCATGGCGGCCGTGGCGGCGCCATTTGATAACACTGATTGGGATTAGAGAAGGGGAATCGAATATTGAGAGAAAAACGTGTTTGAGGAGTAGATTATCCTTCTTTGATTGGAGAGCACGACCACCTCTCATAGGCTTCCTCTCGAAAGAACTGTATTTCCTTTATTTCAGTTTATCATCAATAAAAATCAAATCTTTTCCTCCAAATCACTCTTCCAAACACTAAAAATCATTCATTTCCACCAAAAATCAAATCTTTTCACCAAAACCCTAACTTTCTACATCTAAAACCTAGAAAAATCCTAACACATGATCGATGGTTTGGAAGAAAACTTTGATAACCTTCTGGAAAATTGGATTGTCAAATTAGTTCTTGACAAGCTTGTCATAGTAGTTTTGCAGGTATACAATGCATATTCTTGTTATGTTTTGGTAGAGAGCTTGCCTGATATTCTGCCCGGTCTAGCTTGGTGAATGTGAGAACAATGATGTAACACAATTTCTTGGAAGTGCTTTTAATGGGAGTGAAAACGAAGAATATTTTGCTGGCCAATGTATTGGTTCTTTGTCGTGTGGTTATTAGGAGCTCTGTCTTGTTCTATCGGAACATGTTTACATGAGATGATATTTAAAAGCAATTCTGAAAGCTGCCTAGGCCTAACACTTAGGTTGACATCGCCTTATTAGTAGTCTCACCCGAATTCATGTCGGAGAAACTAAGCGAGTAATTCTTCTTTTATTAGTTCTTTTGATCTTTTATTTACTCAGTGATGCTTTGACCTTCCACTCACATTTCTGGCATTTATGTGTTGATACATGTTGTCTGCAAGCCCGCAATAGCGGGTGATTGTTGTGATCTGTAGGATTGTCCATTCAAAGAGAATAGAAGAATGATATAAATTAGGGCTTTGCTTAAAACCGTTCCGCAACCCACCACTTCGTACCAAAGTGGGCCAATATTTGGCCTGCTTTTATTATGAAGTGGGTAAGGTCAAGTTAAAAGATTAGCAGCCCTACACACCCACATGTGCGTGCACGCCCGCGCACACACACATCTTGCTCTCTCATTCCTATTTTGCTGGTTCAGTAGTGGCAATACAGGTGGCAACAACAGTGAAATGGTTGATGATATCTTTATGGTAAATTTAAAGCCTGTCAACCTTCTATTCTTTTTACATTCTCCTTTTAATTTTTTATCCTGTTATCTTTTATTAAGAATACCATCTATTTGCTGACATCTATCTGCTATGTTACTTGGTGGCAACCTAACCATCAGCCTTGCTTAATCATTTTCTAATATTTTTAAATAAAGAACATTCAATCTTTTTTTTGCCGGGGTATCCATCTCCTAGCTAGTAGCTAACCGTCAGCCTTTGGAAATAGGAGAAACTCTTTGCTTGATTAACATCATGAAATATGGAGATGATACTCAACTCAGATCTATTCAGTTCTGTGTCTGTCTATGGAGATGATTAGAATACATTTTAATTCTATTTTTGACTTTTTGAACAACGGGAATCAATAAGGCACATAATGTTTTATACATGCCAAGGATAAAAATAGTAGATTCTTAATACAGAAGTACCGATTTGACTAGTTTTGTAGATCCTTTGCATTCCGGTCTAATAAGACTGACCTAAATAATTGTGGGTTTTGATGTGGGTTAAAATACATGTGAATGATCAGATTTTTAGCATTAGTGAAGGCTATGAACGCCATTCAGATGCAAGGCATAGTCTAAGAAAGCCTTCTTTGTAATGGCATTGTGGAGATTGGAGTGTAACAAAGCTTTTCTGAGTATATCGGAAATTCTAATTTGGACTGAAGAAAGGGTAATGGGACTTTCTATTTTTTTTCAAATAGAAAGTAGGTTACCCGATGAACTGAAGTTTGCACTTGGAAACTCGTCACTTTTTCAGTAATATAGGAGAGTAGATACGGTTCTGTATATGATATCTCCTTGGTGTCTATGCTTGCTGTATTATTGATTGGTGGCTAGACAACAGGGGCAAACAATAGAATCATTTCTAACACATGAGCTCTAGACTCCTCATATTGTGCTCTTAAGATGTGGTTTAACCATGTGTGCAGTCCAGTAGTGAGTAGTGCATAGTGCATGCACCCTTTATATGTTGATTTAATGGTTTATGTGAAATTACGCAGAACTGATTTTTTCGTACATATAAATAAATAACATACAAACAAATAGAAACAATCACGCGCACATTTTCATATAAAAATATCATATTAGTTTGAGAAATGTTGGTATTTTCATATTAGTCCCTCAGATCAACCAATTTATTCCATATTATTATATCTAGTTAGAGTAAACTATTAATAGCTAGAAGTTTCCAGTGACCTTGATGAAAATGATGTTTGATTGATTTTCTTTTTTCATTGATCATCTGCCATAATTTCTTTGCTTCGTTGGAAAAAACAATGGATGTTTAGTGGATAAAATAGGGTAGTGTTTTTGTACTAAATAAGTTTAATTATATCAATAGAGCTGAAGATAACATTTACCATATCAGCGATTAATTAGGGCAAAGAGACCACCCTTTAATACATTCTAATTCAGAATTGATGACAAAAATTTAATATTATTGTTCTTATCTAACTTGAAGGACCAATTTGGTGTAACATGAATGATTTAAGGGACTATTATAAAAATATTTTTAATTTGAGGAACTAATATCAAAACACTCTTTTTTGAAGAAAAAGTGACGTGCAACCTGCATATGCTGGTATACATGCGCATATTCTGGAGACGCTTGATTCAAACTGCCTAAGCAGGCTAACCATATAATGAGGGTGCTTGGCCCAGTTCCTATGTGGCAGCCATCACAACCATTTATGCGGCCTCATAAGCCTTGTTTTACAACACTACTCCACGAACTTTTTTATATGAACTAGACTTTTGCTTGAAGGTGTTTTTTCCGATGCATTAACCATGCATAGTTTTAGAAATTAAACTTATGTGGAATTGAGAACATTGAAGCCACAAGGAAAGTAACAGAGGATATATGTCAGAGCAAATTCGTAGAACCTGAATACTTTTTTGTTATCAGTAAGCAGGAGTATGTTATTGCTGTTTTAATATAAATTAATTTTCTTTGGTAATAAAAGAATTGATTGGTATGAGGAAAGAAACAGAGAAGAGTGGTTATGGAGAATATGTAAGAGAATGCCTGATCTTTACTTCTGTTTTCATGAAATGAATCGGTCCTTTATCCTGGAGCCATGCTAAACAAAATCATCATGGCCCTAGGAAGGCTGCACGCAAGTGAAATCATATTCTAAGGGCCACACCATACTTGATTGGACAAATTTTCAGTATTAGCCAAAAATATAATTTTTAAAAAATGACCAAATTTAAATTTAATTACAAGAACTGACAAACTCTTCGCCACGTTAGTTAAGTGGTCATTACAAAACGACTGGGGTTGGCAACCTCGGTTATTTGATATCAAAACGGCCGGGGTTGCCGAGGGTTTCTCAATACATACTACAATGATATGACGTCAGTGCACAAATTGACCTGGGTTGCTAACCCCGGTCATTTAAATTGAACGGTGTTGTCAAATTTGGTCATTTTCAACGGCCATTTTTGAGCGAAATCTGACGGCGAAAAATCGGTCGGTTTTTGTAATTAAATTTAATTTTGGTCGGGTTTTCAAATTATTTATAATTTTTGTCTCATTTTGAAAATGTGTCCTACTTGCTTTTCTCAACTTGGCATGGATGGAGAGACACCTATTTTCCAGTTGTATGCAACAATTTTGCTCTTTTAAACTCACGATTACATTCTTGTCCTTAGCTACCTGCGGTATTCAGTGCAGTGGCCCCACTTCTTTAGAACTGCAATCCGTTTTTTGGGTGAATATAATGTATTGCTCCAGCATATCGTCGTGTGAGATTTTTGGTCAATACAAAATTAAATATTGTTGAATCCCATTGTTTGTTTCTTGTGATGCGTGCTGGTCATTTTTTGTGTACTGCCATCTGCCTTTATTGTGGTAGACCCTGTGGATGGATGATAATGGGCAGCTATGAAGTACCATGGGTATCTCCCCTGGCTGTTCAGAACCTGCAGTGTCATGGGCATTACGGATTGTTTTTGGTTCATGCGATGTGGTTCCTCTCTAATTTTCTCTTCCAATGTTTCTAGGGATTGGTGTCGTATGTCTATTAACTTGTTGTCAAACTTTTATGTGCGTGAAATTACCCTGAAGACGACCAATCTCTTGTAGCTTAGTGAACTTTAACTTTTAATATAATTCTGTGACATATATCACAAGTAATAATAATCGGCTAATTTTGCAACCACTTGATGCCTGGGCACATGTCCAAATTAGTTGAAATTTTGTTTGGATGCATTTTAGACATGTTAGATCACATCCAACGGTCGGATTTGCTATTTACATTGTCTAATTTTAAATTTCACTTGGATGTATATGCATGTTTGAGCCATCCGAAATGACGATAGGATGGTCACATGTTGGATGGATCAGTGTTCTCTTCATCGTGTATTTGTGAGAGATGGTCACATGTTTGCTTCTTCAAATGACGATAGAAGCAGCAATGCCTCCACTATTAAAAATTGACTCTGATGAAACAATAGATACTGGTATTGCTAAGACATCTTGGGCCATTTTCAAAAGAACTGGATAAAGTGTTGCATTCTTCTTTCATCAATCTAAATTATTAAAATCCATATCTGACATAGGAGGAAGTAAATTTTACTCTAAATAGCTATCAACCCCACTCCTTTTAGCTCTTTTCATAGCATTTTGGGACCAAAAATTTGTAAAATCAAAGTCTGGTCTGATTTTCTTTTGTTCAAACTGAAAGAAGCGTTTAATTCTATACTTGTTGCCCCAATGCACGTATCACCAGCATGATCCTTTTTAGTTACCCTCTCATATTGATCATACATTTTATGAAAAAAGTCTAAGTTCTCTTAACCTTTTTTCCATACATTTTATCTCCAAATGTATCAGAATAATTATACTCAATATAAGCCAATTTTGATTTGGAATCCAAAATAGATGCAACTGTTAGAATTTTATTGCATTCATCCCAATATTTTTAAAACTTTTTTACATTTCTAATACCAATGTTTTGACAATTTCATCACCATTTGAAGCTTCCTCTTCTAAAATATTATGGATGGTCTAAATTTCCTTGAAATACAAATTGCAAGTGAGATACTTGCAACCAGAAAATACTTCATTTGTGTCTACAAAAGTTTTTAAGAATATTGTTATCATCTCAGCTTTATTCCAACCATCAATTGTAGGAGCATTGATACACTTATAATACTCTTCTGTATATCTAACAAATGCATCCATATATGATAAAGTATTACGAAACATTTCATATGTCGAATTCCACCTTGTGGCTACATCCAAAACTAAACCTTTTTAATAGACAACTTAAGCAATTGTGCAGTTCCATTAAATGTTTGCATTCGGGAAGGACTGTTAACATGTGTGATTAGATTCCGAATGTGTTTAACAGACTCATCCATGATTTTAATTAGGGGTGGACAAAGATCCGATTAAACGATTGAATCCACCCGATCCTATCCGAAAAAGTAGATCGGATATCTGATCCGATGAAAGTGACTTGTTATTAATAAGCAGATCCGACCGATCCGTTTGAAACTGATTCAGATTCGGATTTTAGTTTTCATCCGACAGAATGTGATCCGATCCGATTAGGTTTCGAGCGGATTGTGTTATTGCCTAAGTTCATCCGAATATCCGATTCTCAATCCGATCCGATTGTTTTTCACTACTACCTAAAAGCCCCTGAATCAATGCATTCATGGCTATTGATTAAGAAGACTAACAGACTCAATTGCATCCTTCTTGAAGGAGAGCTCTTGGTTGTCAAGCTCATCCTCCTTGAAGTTGATGCCAAACTAGTATGAAGATATTGCAAACAGAGATAGCTTCTTTATGTTATTCTAGCAATTTGTATTTTGTAAGGATATTTCGTTTCGACATTGGAATTGACTTCAGTGTTTAAAGTTAAAATTTCAGAATATAATGAAACGAGTTACAAATTGTGGCATCAATAACTTTAAAATTTTAATAAATCTAATATTAATCCGATCCGAATCATATTCGATCCGAAATTCTTAATCATCCGAATTTTCAGATTAACTTTTTTTATTAGTGGATGTGGATCAGATTTTTCATCATCCGATTCAATCAGATCGGATGGTGGATTGAGGCATAATCCGATTCGAATATTCGGATGCCCACCCCTAATTTTAATTCCATCATGCACCATAATGTTCAAAATGTGTTTGTTAGATCTGATATGTATATGTTCATCATTGAAAAACAATTTCTCGCCAAAATCTCTTTTAAAATTTATTATCAATGTGCATTATTCGTACTACAATTATCAACAGTGATTGCAAATAATTAAGCATACAAAGCCCACTTAGCAAGATAATTTCCAAGAATATCAGTGATGGCAAAACTTGTGACGAAGAGATTTTTCCAAAATTTAATATCTTCTTCAACATGAATTCTTCATCAACAACGTGCAAAAAGAGCCAACGAACCAAGTTTTTGATATGAAGTACATAAATCAGTAATAAAACTCACACGACAATGCAAATCTTTGAAGCTTCTGTTTTTCTTCTTTAAACAAAGAAATGCAACCATTTCTAAATGTATGACGGCCAATTGTGGCAAACAAAGGTTGCAAGCTTTTTACAAAAATGATGAATAACAGATGTTCTACTATTTTAAATGGAAGTTTTGTACAAATCATGAGTTTTGCCAAGCATTTTCCTGCTTGCTTCTTGATCAAACTTAAAAATCCTCGTGTCATCGTATTTTGAAGATTTGTTCAGCAACATGTGTTTCATATCTTTATGAGACTTCTTTTTGCAAGAGAATCTAAGATGTCAACTTACATGAGTTGTTCCTGAGTTGTTTGAACATGAAAGTATATGCTTACAATACTTACAAATTGCTTTAGATATGTCATCAAGTTGTCTTTCTATTGTAAAATGTTTCTACAATTCATATCTTCTTTTATAATTGTTTGTATTACTTCAACATCCTTTATTTCATCATCTAAACCTCGAGACATCTCATCTGTATCTTGAATGGATGTATTTGTCGACATTGATGGAGTTTGAAAGCTACTAGAAGAAGTTCGTATCATGATGATAAATAAAGGGTAAATGTTAAAAAAGAATGCATTAACGGGCACTCAGACTTGAAAAAATATTAAATCTACAAAAAATATTAAATCTACTTCCACACTTACAAATCACATACGAGTATAAGAAGAAAAAAAATCAATTGAAAGAGTAAAGATAGATTCAATTAAATCTACTTGCACAGAATTGACAATATTATTCTTAATATTTTGCAATCAATTTGTATGTGTTAAACATAAAGTAAGATTAGCCTTGGAAGATTGGTCGAGGAATGAAAATCACCCAAACTTTATGCCACCAATTCATCTCAAGATGGACATATCTAAGATCTCACAAAATCAATCTAATCTTGTTATAAATCATCCGTGGTTTGTAATATATCAATTTGTGGTCAACATGAATGCACTTCAGTCCGCACTAGCGTAAGAATCAATTTGTTACCAACTGCATTGGCTGAAGGAGGCTTCAAAGATCGGTGGATTTCTATGAAGTCAATTGTTCATGTAAATATGTATATGTGCATATAGGTTGAGAACATAATGCTTCTTTAAAGTATTTATGGATATGTGCATATATGTCCCACATCAAACTCCAAAATCTACTTTTGTCAATGGAAGCACAATTGCTTATGATATTGCTTCGTCTAATACATAAGAATTCCATTTGTAAGTGGCTCACAAACTCCATCAATGTCAACAAATACATCCATTCAAGATACATATGAGATGTCTCGAAGTTCAGATCATGTCGAACTAATGACAAGCAATGAAGTGTGGAAACATTTTACAATAGAAAGACAACTTGATGACATATCTACAACAATTTGTAATTATTGTATTTAATACTTTCATGTTCAAACAAATCCAGGACAATTCATGTAAGTCGACAGCTTAATTTCTCTTGCAAAAAGAAGCCTCATAAAGATATGAAACACATGTTGCTCAACAAATCTCCAAAATGTGATGACACGAGGATTATTGAGTTTAATCAAGAAGCAAGCAGAAAATGCTTGGCAAAACTCCTGATTTGTGCAAACCTTTCTTTTAAAATAGTAGAACATTCGTTATTCATCACTTTTGTGACGAGCTTGCAACCTTTGTTTACCACAATTGACAGTCATACAATTAGAATTGATTGCATTTCTTTGTTTCAAGAAAAAAGCAGAAGCTTCATAATTTTTTGAAAGATTTAGATTGCCGTGTGAGTTTTATTTATGGACTTCCTAGTAAAAACTTGGATATTGGGCTCTTTTTGCACATAATGTTGATGAAAAATTCATGTTGAAAAGAAATTACATTTTCAAAAAGTCTCTTTTCCTCACACAAGTTTTGATGTCACTGATGTTCATGGAAATTGTCTTGCTGAGTGGGATTTGGATGCTGAATTATTTGCAATCACTGTTGATAATTATAGTACGAATGATGCATTGATAAGAAATTTTAAAAGAGATTTTGGTGAGACATTGTTGTTCAATGGTGAACATATACACATCAGATGTTGCAAACACAATATGAACACTATGGTGCAAGATGAAATTAAAGTCATGGATGAGTCTGTTAAACTCATTCGGAATCTAATCACACATGTTAGCAGTCCTTCCCGGATGCGAACGTTTAATGGAACTGCGCAATTGCTTAAGTTGCATACTAAAAAAGATTTAGTTTTGGATGTAGCCACAATGTATTATTGAAATGCTTCGTAATACTTTATCATATATGGATGCATTTGTTAGATATACAGAAGAGTATTATAAGTGTATCGATGCTTCTACAATTGATGATTAGAATAAAGATGAGATGATAACAATATTCTTAAAAACTTTTGTAGACACACATGAAGTATTTTCTGGTTGCAAGTATCACACTTCTAATTTGTATTTCAAGGAAATTTGTACCATTCGGAATGTTTTAAAAGAGGAAGCTTTAAATGGTGATAAAATTGTCAAAACATTGGCATTAGAAATGTAAAAAAAGTTTAAAAAATATTGGGATGAATGCAATAAAGTTCAAACTATTGCATCTATTTTGTATTTCAAATCAAAATTAGATTATATTGAGTATAATTATTTCGATGCATTTGGAGATGAAATGTGTGAAAAAAGGTCAGAGAACTTAGACATTTTTTTTCATGAAATGTATGATCAATATGAGAGAGTGACCAACAAAAGGATCATGCTGGTGATATGTGTATCGGGGCAACACGTATAAAATCGAACGCTTCTTTCAGTTTGAACAAAAGAAAGTTTGAACAAAAGAACATTAGACCTGGAATTTGCAAATTTTTGGTCCCAAAATGCTTTGAAAAGAGCTAAAAGTAGTGAGCTTGATAGCTTTATTTAGAGTAAAATTTACTTCCTCCTATGTCAGATGTGGATTTTAATATTTTAGATTGGTGGAAGAAGAATGCAACACTTAATCCAGTTTTTTTCGAAAATGGCTCGAGATGTCTTAGCAATACCATTATCTACCATTTCATCAGAGTCAGTTTTTAGTAGTGGAGGCATTGCTGCTTCTGTCGTCATTTGAAGAAGCAAACCTGGGACAATTTCTCACATATACACGATGAAGAAAACACTGCCGTGGCGCATTACATATATATTACATTTATATCGTTTGGCCTGCAGATGGTTCTTTGGTTCAAAGTTTTACAGTTAGTTTTCTTTCAATTTTGCATGGATATTGAAGCTCTCTTGATTGTTTGATCTCCTATTATACAAGTTTCCATTATTCTTTAATCGGTGAAATCAAGTTTCTTTCCAAATTGAATGACATTTGTTTCGATAACATTAAAATTGTATATCATATGCTTATGCTGTAGGATGTGGCCTTTGATTTGCAATGCTAGATTGTATTTCGAACCAGCTGGTGGTTTGAGCTATTGAGATTATTTTCGTATAATTTTTTTTAAATTTCTAATTAAGATAGGCCCGATGAGCTGGCTAAAGCCCTTTTCATGCACATTTGGACATTCTTAAAAAAGACCATATGAGTTTTGTGCCGACCTGAAAGGTCGTTCATTTGAATTGGACATCTATTTGGCCCCGCCTGGCCCGGCTCATTTTCTTCCTTGCTCCTTACTAGTGACTTGAGTGGCGTGCATACTCTACATTGCAATGTGTATTCGAAGGTTTGTAGGTACGACAAATAGTTTCTATCAAAGCTTACATGTTTCTTGATCTTCTTCTCATTGTTCTTTCATGTGCTTCTCTGTAGGAACACAGTTTCTTTTAAATGCTTGTCGACTGCCATGAATGTGATATATGTTATTCCATAGCGCAAGATGTGTTCCTAAT